>JAHREE010150902.1:0-13565 GCA_033628505.1 Tringa tobata | reverse complement strand
TCTTATAAGAAGCAGCAGGAAAGTCTTACTGAGGAAGACAGTTTTGTAGTGGCATTCCCAGCAGGTGATGCTCAGCTGACTGAGTGCAATTCTACCATTAAATGACACCCACCAGTTCACAATCTGGCCCAAAGACTCCAAAGAAAAATGTAGCTGTCATCTCAAACTGATGGTCACCTAAATAACAGTGATCAGCAGCAAGAAATTAGCACAGTACATATATTTTTAACACCAGGATTCTGTGATCTGTCTCACCCCCATCTTCTCCCTTTCCTTGGTAACTCTGGAAAAGAGCTTACCTTTCCCTTAGACATCCCTTGATATTAAGGGACATCCTCATGGACCTAAGGTTCCCTGTAACAGCAAAGGCTCACCTATTCTCTCTGGTTGCGTGGAGAACAGCACATTAGTCAATCAAAATGAAGACTACAAAGGATGCAAGGACTCCCTGAAGACTTTCCCCTCGCAGCCAATTCTCTCTCTTGCTGTTTTATGAAAGCTGAAATATTTCTGTGGGAATATACCAATATCAAACTTCCATTAAACATGCAACTTGGGAGGGAAACTAAAGAAATAGATGGAATCTACTCTGTAAGTACCAGCACTTCTGTAAAACAAATACTGCAGTGATTAAGGATATCACAGGACCCAACAGCTTCGAAAATCAATCTCATACAATATAAATACAATCCCATGACTCATTCATCTTCTTTTCTACACCTCCTCTAACTGATTACATTTGAATCATACATATAATAAAAAACGATCAAGACAGTACTGTCAGCTGCACTACAAGTTGCAGAAGCGCAAAATGGCATGAAATGCCTAAGCCTTTTTAATAATGATGCTGTTCCCTGCTGCAGATCACCTGGCATGTACAGCTTGGCCCTCTGAAAAAATAATGTAGCCACTCCCTGATTAAATTACTCCTGGATTGGAAAAGACATTAAAGCAGCCTGCCTGTTTCGATTGGCTGTATAGTGATTGAGCTCAATGAATATGGAAATAATTGGAAATCCTAAACCAATACAGAGGAGGAGAAATATGTGACCCACATAAAGGGCATGCTGGAGTTGCCTGAAAGTAAAATCATAGTGTTATATCAAACAAGTGAAAAATCCTTGGGATAAGGGTTTTTAAATAAAGATGACTTCAGTAAAATGCCAAAGGGTTCCAAAAGAGATGCAAAGCCTTTTCAAAAGCTCTTTACAGGGTGTCATCCTAGGAAAGAGGTGAAAATCAGAATTTGTTCAGTCCTAATTCCTAACTGTAATCTGGACCTTTGTGTCTCTTGTGCTGTTGAGTTTCAATAGTTTTATAAGATCACTAAGCAGGTGCCAGACAAGTTTCTTTGACTCTGAAGCTATGACGTTTTCAGTAGTTCAGAGCCAAAAAGATTCTAATCAGCCTATAAAAAATGGAAAACTACCTCAGAAAAAACAGAAAGCTTTACCACCAGATGAGCCCATTTTCACCAACTCAAGCAGATGAACTGTTAAGAAGGCAAGAAAATGACACCCCTGCGCTAACTGGAAAAAATCTGTAACATACCTTCCTGAAATCTCTAAAAAAAGCCTACGTTTTCCTTGGACATGGCTCATTTGCCCACCTGTGCTAACCAAGAATAACTAGCACCCCAGTGTAAGAGGTGCTTCTGGTGAAACAGAAGTGGCCTGCTTCACAAATACTCCCTGCAGCTGGAATACAAGCCACACTCAGGCATCCTGTATAGCTCTGGCCTTCCTGGCACGTGTTGCCGGCACATATTGCCCTCCCTAGAATCGCTGGCAAACAAGGGATGTTACAGCAACCTTCCTCAGCTTCTTCTACCTGACTATCACAGCAAAAAGCAGATCCAGAATCAAGGGAGAAAAAGGAAGTTTAAACCACATTTGGACAAATGCAACATACATGCATGCACAGTTCTAAACTCTTTTTGGCCACATCTAAAAATTAGGGCTACTGACCCATTACAATATTTTTAAGAGGTTCTGAGATGTGCTCTCAAAACACACTTTTGCACGTACTTTATATTTGCAATGATCTAGTTTCTTAGTATAGTTAGTTCCTAAGGATTTTGGAGTGAAGCTTTATTTTCCCTTCTCTAACGCTAAGAAATTTTCCTTTCATTCCTTTAACATTACATAAGTGCTTTTCATTTCCTGAATAATTCTCAGAGCAAGCTACAATATTTGTGGAATAGCTTATTAATTCATTCATAAATATACATACTTGGTTCAATTAAGCATGAGAAAACTTCACCACTTACTTTTATCTCATAGGATCACTTTACACTACCGTGCAAATTGCAAGGTAAGTGACGTGTTCTTTAGGTTGTTTTCTATCCCAGTGGCTCAAAAAAACCTCACTATCAGTTTCTAAGCTGGTAACCACCACTTTCATAATAAGTGCATCAATCTAAAATATTTCTGTTTCAATTTGCTAGGATTTGAGTCAATATTCTGACATGTTACATATTCCCCTCAGATAATTTTTTTACTTAATAGCAGTCTGATGAGAAAAAAAACAGTGCACGTTACCTGATTCATAATACACACTACTGTATATTTTGCTAATAGATTTTTACAAACTTTCCAAAAGTTGATTTAAAATCTCATGACTTCACCTTCTCACATAAAATAATAAAAAGTTTCCTGTAAAAAGGGTTTTTCAAAACTGTTATCTCTATCTTCAGACTATTCTGAGGGTGAATGGTTTTCTTAAGTACTGGCCACATATTAAAAGTGTGTATAGGAAAGTCTGTTTGATGTGCCAGGGTAAATCCTTTCCAGATCAATACAACTCTTAAACTTTCACACTCTGAAGGATGTCAGTACCTAGATGATAATCCTAAATGCTAATGAAAACATCAGTTGTAGGATACATGAAGACAAAGAACCCAAATATAGACATACTCTGGACTGGATGAGTTGAAATCTAACAGCCCCATCAGGGGTTGGGTGACTGATTACACAAGGTGAAACATAAACATGCACACAATGCATCCTTCACAACTGGAAGCCCCTTTGTTCCAACACTGAGTGATTACCACTGATCCCTGGCACATGCAACTCTGCCTAATTCCGTTATGGTCACCACAGCCAGCACTTTCACAGCTATCTTCTCTGAAGTAAATTCATAGGGAAAAAATGCCGAAAAAAACCCTCTTAAATTATATAAGGACTAAAATCCCATTTTTAAGACTGAAATGTTCTGCCTCGTGAGCCCTCCAGATGTAGCTGGAAGTACCACCTTGGCAGCAGAAGTGGCATTACAGGTGACATAATGTCTCCTTACCTTTCATCATTAACATCCCAGCAAAAGACGTGAGTGAAACACAAACCAGTGACCACCAGTGCTGGTCTGAGTAACACGTGAAAGCCACTGAAGTCATCTGCTTTAGTGCACACGCCTGGGAGCCCTTTGGATATTCAATCACTCCTGTGGTTTGAATATTCTACCCTGCAATTCTTTCTCAACCCAACTTTCAAAAGCAGCCATCACTTAGTAAACCATATCCAAATCAGGTTAAGTTACAGATGGCTCAATTGTTTTGCAAATTAAATTATTCTGATTTCTAAATATGGCTATACAATAGAATATAATCTAGTAGGCAGAGCTTTGAGCTGAAATGCAGGAGACAAATCCTGCTTCTGGTTCTGCCACTGCCCCATTGGAAAGATCTTGGGTGAGACTGTTCACTATACGTAAAACAGAAACAATAAGAGAATTCCCTCAAAAATCTGAGCAACATTACAAACAGATGATTAATAGGGATATGTGGTTGCAGGCTTTTGGCTTTGAAAATCTTGATCCAGTTTCTCATCCTGGAGAGGAAGAGAGAATTATTCAATTTAAGAACTGTCAACTATTTATAGCCTGAGCTGTTTTTGCAGAGACAGCAAGCCATAAACCTATTGCTGCCACAACCCTCTCCAGTAGAAACAATTCCCAGGGGTATCTGCAGACTGTTCCAAGGTTGCTGGAGCGCATATTGTTCCGCGTCTTCTTGCCAGTAAATAGCAGGACCACTTTCAGTCACACAATGGAGAGGAAAAAGGAAAAAAAATATTTTTTCCCCAGGATTTCATTTCAGTAGAGTTTCTATCACTGTTATGTTATTCTTTTCTTTTTGAATAGGAGGATGATGTCCATGTCCAAGTGACTGGTTTATGTTTCCCTGTTATCATGGCAATACAACATGAAGGCAACAGCTACTTATGTAAATGGAGGGGTAGCCCACTTCCTCACAGGCACAGACTTGGAAATGAAAGCTATCACCTCTTCTATTTGCTACTGAAGATGAAAACTTCCTGCAAAGTTTTTCCTATTGTTTCTCCCCCATCATCTTTGCTAGATTTTGCCCAATCCAGCTCACAGACATCACCAGCAAAAATGAACTTACTTGGATGTTTGCATCACTTCAATTGTTCCATTATGCTCATACCACCTTTGCAAGCTTCTTCTCTTGAGCTGAGAGCAGGCCAGTCATTAAACTGGCAGAATGGCTATACGGCTTCAACTGGACAGAACTGCAGCTTCATGGAGTTTAGGATAAACTGAAGAACTCAACAATGTTAATGTACTCTTAAGAATACGACCATTGGCTTCAGTGGTGCTTGGCAGGGAACAGTCCCTTCAAAGCATGGACTCAAAAACAGTACTTCTGAGAAAAAAGCAAAAGAAACCTGCAAAGTCTCTACAGCCGCCTCATTGATTTTTCTGACGCCTTCCAGTCACTTGAAATTTAACAATAGGCATCCATACAAAGAACATCACAATCAAGAATTCCCAACTCAGTGCCTGGAAGACCAGGCTGCCGTGCCTGTGTCTCCTAATGATGGTGTGAAACAAGAAGACGGGCTTTCTGTACCCTTAAGCAGTTACTGCTTCTAAATGAGTAGTTAATGAACCAAAACAAATGGAAACTTGCTATTAAGGCCTTAACTTTTGATGTTTTGCCACAGCTGAGGTAGAACACAAGGAATATAGTTCTTTCAGCTTGATCAACGGGCTCATGGCACTTCCTGAAGCAGATGCTGACAACTGCCATTGAGCTGGTCAAGCTCCCTGGAGGCTGTGGGAGACATTTAGCGTGTGGTATTTTTATCCAAGGCTTTATTTTCCCAAGTCTATACGTCTCCCTAAATGCAATCGAGTTGCAATGAGAGAGCTCCACTCAATTGCAGGAATAAACAAAAACCACTGGGGTTCACTCAAGCCCTCCAGCAGCATGGCATTCTGCCAAAAGGCCTCTCTTCAGACCAAGACATGACTTCAGACATGATTCCTTATTAGTAATATTATAACAGTGTTGAGAGGCCCTCATAGAGACTGTGGTCGCACACTCATTCTAAAATGTAGACATGACGAGATAATGTGGGTGTAGCATTTGCACCCTGAAGAGTTAAAAGAAAAGCAATTTGCCAAGCTTGCTACAGATCCATTTCTCTCTAGCCCTTGGTCCTAAAACACTTCAGTTTATGCCCCCCAAGTCTTCTATCCTGTCACCTACTTCAGTGGGCCCATCCTTAAGCAGTAACACACAGCTCTGTGCTATCCTCTGACAAACAACTCTTCTCAGCCAGGAAAAAGCCAGTCAGAACTCTGCAAAACATCGAATATGTTAATACACTCATTGGTAGACAATACACCATGAAGACTATTTTTTTTTCCTGAAAATTGAGTCCCAAAGGGAGGTGAAGAGGTTTACTCCCCTTTTGACGAACCAGTCAAGTGTAAGATGGTAATGCATACAGTAATAAAGGTATCGTTCAGTCTCTAATTATGTAAGAATTAAGAGCAATGATGACACCTTGTCTGGATAGACACAAACAAAATGGATTTGGGGATGAAAGACTAATACTGCACTGTCCAAAAAATTTTGTAGAAAAGACTGAGTAAGAAATGAGAGGTTCCTCAAGAAGCAGAAAATGGCCTGAATTATGCTCCCAAAGACATGGTGTGATGGAGCTTTCTCTCATCAGAAGGGTAACTAACTGATGGAGACTCATGAACAAGCTTTTTCCAGTAGATGTGACCTGAAAGCTATGTGCAAACAAGAAAATCTTGTCAGAAAAGGATCAAGTCAGTAGGAAGGGATAAAGACCTTTCTAATATCAGCTAAGTATAAATAGAATAAGCATTTTAGCCCTTTATTTTTTTTGTCTATATCTTGCACAGGTTTCTAAGTGTGTTGCCTATTTTAACTGTTACAAATAAAAGTTCTTACTGCATATCTTCTTAACCTGGTTTGAGTTGTGTGTAATTTAGACTAACTAGACAACAGCTAGCCTTTCCTTACTCAGGGCATGCCAATCCATAGACCAGGTCACTAGGTTATTAAAACAAGGACCCAGTTAACCTAACACTGTTCAGGGCACACAAGGAGAACTACAAGCCACAGGCTCTGCTACACTGGCTAGGTAGAAAGCTGGCACCACAAACATCAGAAAAAATACCTTCCAGTAACTGTTGGTAAGCAAGAAGGCTGGAATCTCCTAAGATATCCATATGCTCCAACTCCAAAGATCACACCAAGGCACCCACATCATTTAACCTCCTTTCCCCCAATGCCAGAAAGCATTCTGGGAAAAGTAATGACAGTAGGAATGTCAAGACATCATGGTGTGTTACTCATGAGATTGCGTTTGAGAAGTAAGATTACCTCACAAACTAGAGATCAGAAGGGAAGGAATGCAGCCCGATACACTTTCTGCCACTGCTGGTGGATCAGAGACAGTACCTCATTTGTTGAGAAGATGGTTCAAAAAACGTGTTATATAAAGATTCATACATTTATTACACTGCTTAATTTTAAGGGTTTTAAGGCACGTTCAACCTGAGATAACTTCAACAGTAGGGAATAAGCTTTTATTTTGACAGTAGAAAACAGGTTGAAGACACAAGTTGTGTATTTGCACTGTGACAGGATATGGATTTCTAACTCCCAAAAATAGATGACACAAAATACTAAGAAGATTTGGTGTGATGCCAATTAAAGAAAGTTATGTCTCAATGGGTTTTAAAACCACCTTTGAATGAATTGGTCATTTGAGCATTATATATGCTTAGAGTAGTAAAATTTCTCTACAAGATTAAAAATAGTTCTTTGTAGCTCTGTAACTCTAGCTTGTATCATTCCCTACCCCATCCCAAGTGAAAAGCATCTCGACAAACCGTTAAAAGACAGATTTCTTGAATGGAGCCAACACCATTTGGAATTCAAACAGCAAACAGTTTCAGAGCCACCCAAGATAGATTTAGAACATTTTTCTAAATTAAAAATGTTTCCGGACCTGCGGTATAGCACATCTGCCTTAGAACACGCTTCCCCTTGTAAGAGAGGTCACAAAGATTCAGATGGAATGATATAAATAACAAATATAGAAAGCATGTGTCAAAATCTTGATTTATAAAAACTGTAACCTTGCTACAGAAAAGGGTAAAAGAAAAATTAATCTCCCTTGAGTGGCAAGTTCTTAAATTGCTTGAAAAGAAACATAAACAAGAGGTACTATTTTCTAATTCCCCAGGCACTAATCATAACTCACCAACAGTGGTATCCCATACAAATTCCATTTTCAATGCAGTTACATATGGCCACTGCTGCAGTGACACCTTTCAGCTGTACTGATCCTCATAAACAATGATTCAACCTTTCAAAGCTATATACTTCCCATAACAGGCAACATTAAGTGGACAAGGAAATTAACAGTCTGATATGAATCATTATTTTTAAATTTTATTTTAGAGTGCTGTTAAAAAAAAGAATACACAAAAAATGCACTGTATATGTTTGAAAACAATTCTACTCAAGTTAAACATTACCATAAAAGTCATCATCTTAGAAGGAAAGTGATTCACAGTGGAAACAATTGGTAACTCAGTTTTACAAAGTTTGCATAAGAATTGTCTACCCAGGGCAAGAAATCCACTCTTTCACACACTTAATGTGATAATAATCACATTATTATTATTAGAGGAGAAAACAGAAGCAACTACAAAAATGATCTCTCATTGATCTAGGGTATATGAGCTAATAGACGCATGCAGATATATAGTAGATAATGTTGGAATAAAAATACAGGATTTTAAGCGTCACATAGGCAAAGGACAGCTCTGTGACAAATATATTCACATTTTATCAAGAAGAAAATCAAATAGCAGCAGGATAATCTTAGTAACTATAAGCAAAAGAAATACTGCATCTACTTCATATTCTAATTTCAGAGATAGGGAAAGAAGATTGCCTTACCTCAAATACAGCTTGAAGAAAGACATTAACAATATGACTACATCCTTTCTTAGTTCCTTTGATAGCAATGTAAGAAGAAACACAAAATAGCAAATAACTATCTTCCCTGCAGACAGCATGTGCCCAGGAGTAACATGCTTCCCAGTAAAGTGTGCTGAAAATAAGTGAAAAAAAAAAACACGTTGTAACTCAAAAAGACAATCTTTACAAAATAAAAAGGCAAAAACTTTATACTTGAAATTCACAGTAAGATTTATTGCATTTTAAGGGAGTAGAGACATTCGGGAATTAAATAATATAGACATAACGGTGATGTCACCTCAATTCTCAGTAAAATACTAATTCGGTACATTTGTCTACAAAAGAAAGATGCTAAATTCATCTGAGCAGAACTCAGTCACTGAAGACCTGAAAATATTCATATTCCAGTAGTAGGCACACATGGGCTCACACGATACAACCTTGTTAACTTGCTTTTTTTTCCTCCCAAACTACAGTGCTTGCTAAAGCTACACTCAAATGTTAAATGCTTTGGTCAAGAGTTCATCCACTGACCTGCAATGAAAGCCTTGTGTTCAGCTCCAACATTTTCTAACAGCAAACAAGAAAAAAAAAAAAAAAAAAAAAAATGGTTTCACGGAATGAACTGTTAAAAAAGAAAATCCTCACATAAGCTTTCCCCGAGGGGGAAGAAATATCCACAAGCTTTAAATTGGCCAGGCGGATTTAAGAGGAAGCAAAAAAAAAAAAAAAAAAAAGAAGGCAGCCCTTTCTGTTGCGTCAAAGAGCCCACTGTGCAATAGGAACAGTGAACAGAGTTGTTAAACTGGCAAGGTTTTGCTGAAGGCGGCTTTTCAATATGCTCTCAGCATCGTCTCCCAGGGCTGGCTGGAGACAGTCCCACTCCTCTTATATATGAGCTACGGCTCCTTCAAGAGGCAATGGCTCTTAAGGACAGTTTCTATAAACATGCTGTCCGACTGGTTTTGCTGCACAGGCTGAGGGTAATTAGGCGCGGACACATACCTGCATCCGTGTATCAGAACTGCCCGCTCGTGGGGAAAACGCAGGCATATTCAAAGCAGGGATCGTTCCCTTGGCTTAAGAGCAGGATGGTATTGATGACTGACTGCCCGCTACAACTCTGTTCCCTGCGTGTATCATTCAGCATGCTGTTAGGAAGCAATTTTGAAAGGCACAGTACTTACAGAGGAAACCTCTCATGCAATTCCATCGGGACGCTGTAGTACAAGCAGCGCTCACTGATTAAAGGAAATCAGTAGTCACACGTGCTGGCTAGCTTTGTGTTTAGCGCGGGGAGCACGGAGAGCCACCAGAGACTGTAGCTACGAGGGATGAGTCAACTGTCCATCCTGGGAATGACTGCTACGTGACCGAAGCCATCTTCAGAGGCTGAAGCCATGTATTTACTGTGAATAGAGCAAGGAAACCGAACAACCTGGTTAAATGTGAATAAAGCCACGTTCATCACCACATATCAAGGAATTACTACACAGATCTCTGCGTCTGAGGAGACCACCCTGCATCCCTTTTACAAGCCATGGAGAACTAAGCAAAGGCGTTCAGAGCACAGTTCAACCTACTCCAACCCATATCTGGTCAGCTGGGGCTTCTGGGCTTCACTGCCTACAAAGCTTTCATGGGTTCCCTTTCTCAAAAGAAGGTTGCAGACACCAACGTTCTTTGAGATGGGTGTCACTCCAAGTGAGAAGGCAATGCCCACCTTTGAGATGTGTGCAGAAAGAATTTGCAAGGAAGAAGAACGGGAATGGTTAGAGACAGGAATGAAAAAGGGGAAGTACAAACTGTGGAACGCATTTTTCGACGTGACTGCAGGATTAAAAGCAGGGACAAACATATGCTGCTGTTTAATTTAGAATTTCTTTCCTATTTCTACATCTTTTGGAGTTGCCACAGGGATATTATGAGCCTGAACATGTGGGAAGGCAGCAGCAGAACAGGAAGTATGTCCAGGAGATAATTCTCCCAAATCCACGTTCTTTCTCTACTTAGAAAACTTCTACAGGGAAAAATTATTTCTTTAACTGCTTCTTTTCAAATCCTTCCAGATGAAAATTAATTTCTCTCCTAAAAAGTGTTTTCATAAATGGCAGAATAAGTTTCTGGATAAAGTACACCCAATTTACAAACCAAATATGGCATTTTCTAAGCTTTAAGCCCTGTAAACCGAATGCAAGGTCCTATTTGTTCACCAAGCAGTGTGCTGCTCTTATATGCTCTCACCACACCAGACAACTGCGTCCAAAGCTCCAGCTGTAGTGTCACTGGAGACACATTGAGCGTAGCTTTGGACATGTAAGAGTACAGTGACTAATAATTCTGCCCCTGCTCTGTGGAGGATAATTACAATCTGGTTCAGACCTAAAAGTCAGGCAAGTATTTTAACACATTTCATAGCAATAGTACCTTCTCAGAAGACTACCTAAAAATTTCCCCCTATAAAACAATGACTCCCCCTGGCTCCTCACTGTCAAATTGTAGGCTGAAGGAAACACATCAGGTTTTCTGATTTTTGCTTTATCTTAGGACCATAAAAGAACAGCTACTTGCACTTTGAGCAGGTGACTGGACGAGGTGATGTCCTGAGGTCCCTTTTAACCCAAAGTATTTTATGAGTCTGTGGAAATGAGATAAATTACTAAAAGCTTACTTAGGCTATAACAGAAATGAAGTGGATTGTGGCCACCTCTAGTGCTTTGAAGCCAGAATTCGGATTCAACTGCAAAGATTATAGACAACTCCAGAGTTAAAGATGTCCATTCTGTCATTTCATGAGAAGCTACCAGATCTGCTGAAATGCGCATCTGTACCAACATTGCCACCTATGAGGTCATTAACAGACACCACTCCATGGAGAGGATCCCACACATCCCATGCTGTTCCACTCCTGGATTCCCATTCTCCTTTTGTTTTTCCTTCTGGTCTGCCACCCAGACATCCAATCTACCATCCTTCAAGTACAAAGGACAAACAAGACACTTGATCTCAGCCTCAAATTCTCAGTGACTGGCAGCCCAGACAACCCACCTCAGCTGTAGAAATTGCTCTGCACAAAGCCCAAGGACACAGGATTGTTAAAAAAAACCCAATAAACCCTTTAATATGATCACTAGTTTTTGTGTAGACCACACCGCTAGCTAATTATAGACTCTCTTCTCCAACGCCTCACTCATAGGATACTAAGGAGATAGATCCTCTCCAGATCTTTTCAGCATCTATGTAAAGCTTTAGAAAACATAGCAGCTTCCTTGTTACCCAGGCCAGACAGCAACTCCTGGTCCCCAAACCTAAGGAATGGCTAGCAAGTCAGGCTCACACCACGCAGCACAGCAGTTATCCTAACCTTTGCACCTCCACATCACAGACTGCTTTATCCCATACCACAAACCTGACTTACCTGCCCCCAGCACTTGTTGTTAACACACCAATCCTGTGTAAGTGATAGCAGCCTATGGGAAAGCCACCACAGAATGGATGTTATCTGCTAGGATTATACCCATCCAGAAATTTAGAAGGTGGACAGTGACACTCAGAGCCCTCTGCCACCGTTCAGTGCCTTCCAAACACTCCCTGTATTGGCTAGAGTCACAGCTGCCCTAACGGAGCTCCTCAGTTGTGTCACAGAAACAATTTGGTGTGCTACAGCCAAGGTCTGCAATATTGCCTTTGCACGCCCCGTGTATCCCTGTCCCTGTGCTGCGTCAGCTACACTGCCCGAATCCACCGCACGCGTTATCTCTGTTACTCAGAGGCCTTCCTCAAGAAACAGGACAACCTTCCCAGGGAAAAAAACCAACCTTCAAAGCATCAGAACGACTAAGCTGCCTTGAGGTCAACGCTGCTGATTTCCTGCTACAGAAGGTTATAAAGCCTCTTCCTGATAAACAAGGCTCAGGCATTTTGGCTGGGTCCTGAATTCCTGCAGGAAGGAGGCTGTGTGCACTTCTAGTTGGCGGGCTAAAATGTTGAGACCTTCAGCATGCCCTGCACTTTGGAAATCAAAACACCACAATCCTGTGCAAGAACTGTGGAAAGCCACTTCAGGTGGGAAGGAAGCTTCAGACCCTGATGTAACCAGCCCAGCCCCACCACCACTTACAGGCTTGGATCCTGGGATGGGAGAGGAGTACACTATGCCATTGGCACATCAGTGGTTCAGGTTTAGTACAGTAACAGCTCTAAACAGGGAACATTGACCTGCTCGGTTAAAACCTACAGTTTATGTTCCCAGCACCTTCAAATACTACTCCTGTCTCACCTCATAGAGACTCAGTACCTATAGTCTCAAAAACCACAGTGCTCCCTTCCCTCTCATCCACAAATAAAACATAAGCAGTGTTTCCTGCTCTCTCACTGACATTGCTTGCTCCAATCCCCTGCAATTCTTCTGATACTGCTACCCATGCTGCATCCACAAGATCATCACAGAGCAAACAGTTTTACTTCAGAAATTCAGGGGTCGGGCACCCTTAACGTAAATCCTCTGTTAGGTCTGTCAGCAAACTCTTCCAAGCCTGAACACTCCCAAATTACACTGTTTGTATGATGAAAAACTTGGACTCTCATCTCCTCCTTGCCTGGAGAGGCTGAGTAGACTGGCAAACAGGTGTAGCTTTAGGAATAAATGCAGAATCCAAGGATTCAACAAATCTCTGCAAGAGGTAGCACAGTACTTCATTTGAAAAAGATTAATCACAGCTTTAAATGAAAAATAAAACAACCAAAACCCCAAAGTGTTAGCTAACACACGATCACAAAAATAAAAAAAAAAAAAAAAAGAAAAAAAAGGGGTGTTCCTAATTTACTGACTTTACTGGTGGTATTCTCCTTTGCCTAGTGGATTACATTACAACTACATCTTGCTCTCAGGACACTTTGTGAAACCAATTAAAACACTGCTGTCTCTCTGCCTAGCTGGTGGCTCAGGGGTGATTCTGCACCAGAATTTTTGCAGGGGACCCCTCACATGTCCACTCCTCTTCAACAGCAACTTCTGATAACCCACTGTCATTCATTTCACTCTTGCAGCATCCGATCCTGGCCCGGCAAACAGCATATGGGGAGTAACAACCAGCCAATCAGTCCTTGCTGGGGCAGCTTCTGAAGAGACAGAACATAAAACCTTATTACCACAATGCAAAACTCTTAAACTTTTTTAAGATCAGATTTGGATGTATGCATCTGCACAAGTACATAGCGAAGAGTTCTTGATAGATCCACACAGGATTCACAGGATTGCAGGGCTGTGAAGCCAGTTCTAAAGACC
>JAHREE010150900.1:52257-64839 GCA_033628505.1 Tringa tobata | reverse complement strand
CTCTGAGGTACCGGGGGGGCTTGTGAGTGGGCGGCTGCGAGCTGGTGGGGCAGGCGGGCCTGGATTTGAGACAGCAGACCTCTAGGCCAGGCTTAACCTGATACAACCTGAAAGTGTCTGCTTTCCCATCAATCCTTCATTTAAACAATAAACAAAAATGTAACTAATTAGGCAGGGACTTACTGGAGAGCATCTGGTGGAGGGCTACCAAGGTGATCAAGGGAATGGAAAGGCTGAGAGACCTGGGCCTGCTCAGCCTGGAGGAGAGAGGACTGAGAGGGGACCTCATCAATGCTTATCAATGTCTAATGGGTGGGTGTCAAGAGGATGGGGCCAGACTCTTTTCAGTGGTGCCAAGAGATAGGACGGGGGGTAACAGGCACAAGTTGGAACACAGGAAATTCTATCTCAACATGAGGAAGAATTTTACTTTGAGGGTACCAGAGCCCTGGAACAGGCTGCCCAGAGAGGGCGTGGAGTCTCCTTCTTTGGACATACTCAAAACCCACCTGGATGCATTCCTGTCCAGCCTGCTCTGGGTGACCCTGCTTTGGTAGGAGGGTTGGACTAGATGATCTCCAAAGGTGTCCCTTCCAACCCCTGCCATTCTGTGTTTCTCCAAAAGACAGCCAGCAGAGTGAACTCGCTGTAGATGGCTGATCACCTGAAAGCAGGAACTGCTCCTGGCTCTGGTTTCGTGCCTCCAAGAGCTCAGTTCCTGCCATGAAATGGGTGGCCTGTTATAAACACTTATTCAATGTTTTGTTTGCAGGATGGAAGAGGAATTGGCAGCTCCTTCCACATCCACAGACAAGACAGACAGGTGAGATGGGAGTTGGAGTTGTCAGTTACTAAAGAACATGAAATCCAGGGGTTACTGAGTGAAACAAAAAGTTCACGCTTCAAATCATTTGATTAGGCTTCAAGTTTAACAGTTGTGGATGCTGTAGATG
The DNA here is from genome assembly GCA_033628505.1 of Tringa tobata. Lineage (NCBI taxonomy): Eukaryota > Metazoa > Chordata > Aves > Charadriiformes > Scolopacidae > Tringa > Tringa tobata. The sequence goes on along the minus strand of JAHREE010150900.1, from coordinate 63,886 downwards.
CTGAAACTTGTGCCCACTGGTAATTTGCCCAAATCTAGTGTAACAAAAAAAAAAGCTTTCAATACCCGAATACCAGCTACTGGCAAATTCTTGATCTGTGAGTTAGTGCTGGGGAAGCATTCGGATGGTACAAGTGTGTGACCAGCGAGTACACCTCTGTGGGCAGCTCCTCTTGTCCCTGTCCAGGATGGTCTGGGATGGACCTCCTGGAAATGGAGCTGCGTGAGGTGCACTGAATTGAAACCAAGATGAGCATCTATCATTCTTCTCAAATGCATCATGCTGTGCTATGAGAAGTCATAACTTGGATTTATTCTTCTTGGCTTAGGTAGCATCGGAGTCTGGTGAAACACTGCAGTACTCAGTGTTGTATCGGTGTGCAACTCTTAAAGTATAGTCTTTAGCATCCTTTGTCATATCAGATTCCGTTACCCACTTCTTGCAACAGCTGGTTAAAATTAACCTGTCTGCCCTCGCTCCTCAGAACTTAAAGTTGGTCCAGATTTAAACAAACAAAACCAACCACACACACCTTGGTAGTTACAACCAGTGTAACGTGTACGACTCAGTCCTATATAAAGGCGACTAGGTTTTGAAAGCTGGATATGAAATTACTATGGAAACTTACAAAATCCTGTATTTGATTTCTTTTTATCTCCCCCCTCTCCAGTATGGATGTGGACGGAGAAGCAAAGAAACTTTTGGGCTTAGGACAGAAACACTTGGTAATGGGAAATATTCCGGCTGCTGTTAATGCGTTCCAAGAAGCTGCAAGCTTACTGTGAGTAGTAGAGTGTTTTGTGTGTTTTTTCAGGTCTTGGTTTTCAGCTTGGCTGTACTGATGAGGCTTAATACAAGAAAGATTAAAATTTTTTACCTTATATGCTGCTGTAGTTATAATGAAACTGAGGAGAGGACAAACAATTTAAATCAACTCAGGCGTTGGACTGTGCTGTAGTTGGTGTACCGTTCAGACAGTTTTTTGTCATAGTCATGGCCAGTGCAGCTACCTAAGGAGGAGAAGGTATTTCATATTAAATTTCACAGTGCATTTTTCTGATGTCTGTTAATAGGAAAATAATGGGATAGTGTTACTTGCTAGCAACTTGTTTACTCGTCTTGATCAGTCTTGAGAGTGATACCCCTTTGGGGTTTAGATTATTTGCTTTGCTGGATGTTTGAGCTGTGAGAGAAGCATTCGTTCTTTGTTTGAAACAATGGGACATGAGCTGAGAAACTGATTCTTCCTGTCCAGGAATTTTTAGCCTTCAAGTTCATGTATCAAAATCCAAAGTAGGCCCAGGCAAATAATTCTTCATTACTTTTGTAGGGGTAAAAAATACGGTGAGACAGCGGATGAGTGTGCAGAAGCTTTTTTTTACTATGGCAAGTCTCTCCTGGAGTTGGCAAGGTATGCTAACGGTTTCTCATTTGATCAGGAGAAATAATGAAATTATTATTGGTATAACAGGATGTCACCCTCATAGACAGGCTTGCCCTGGGTGGGATGGGCCACGGCCCTGCAGCTTGTGCAGTTAAAACAGTGTCATTTCAAGAGCCGAGGGATAACAACCTTTTGTTCCCTTCAGAATGGAAAATGGTGTGCTGGGAAATGCCTTGGAAGGGGTGCAGGTTGAAGAGGAAGGAGAAAAAGCTGAGGATGATTCTGCGTTACCAGCTGTTGATGGTATGTAAAGCTGTCTGCTGTGGCGTGGAGACACCCGGCTGCCTTTCCTTGTCTAAACAATCAAAGTTCAGTCCATCGGTACCTTAGGTAGCCTGAATCATTCTGTTGAAAGTCTTAGCAGCCTGAATGGACTTTTTCTTTTTTTTTTTTTTTTTTGTGCTGATTTGAACAAAACCTTTAAAACTTCTGCAAGGAACTGGTCACTGAAAGCATGTGTAAAAGGTCACCAGGTGTCTTGTGTCCTGAAATGCTGCATTCAAACTTACTTTCTTAAGCTTCACAGCCGGCTCGAACTGCTTTGTAACCTTGTAGCAGTACAGTCTGTGTAGTAGGACAGCTCAGTCTCTGTTAAAAAAAAAAAAAGTCCAAGAACAGTAACTATTTTATATTCCCTGCAGCTGGAGATAATACAGGAATTCCTGTCAATCCAGACTATTAAAACACTGGCACCTCTTGCTTAAGCTGTGACTAAAAACGCTGGCGCGCAAAACTGCACACTGCTTGAGCGGCCGCTTGCAATAATGCAGTCTGGGGAAGGGATTTGCTTAGTTCACATTATGATGTTGGTACTTGGAAAATGGAGCTTTTAGGAATGTCATCTAACTCTGATGGCAAACCAACACGCTGGAGGGTCTGAGGGTGGTGTTGTCAGTGCCCGTTAATGTCTTTATCACTAAACTCGAAGAAATGTTTATGCTTCCTCAATCATGTAGAAGAAGCAAGGGAGGAGTTGAGAGAACAGGTATATAACGCCATGGGGGAAAAAGAAGAGGCCAAAAAATCTACAGAAGAGAGTCCAGAACTATCTGAGAAGGAAATCAAAGAGGAGGATGTTGAAATGAAAGAGATCACAGAAGAAAAAACAACAGAAGAAGCAGTTGCTGACAAGGATGAAAAGCTTGAAGAGGCTGAAGAGAAGATGGAGGATTCTGCAGAAAAAGAAGTCCCTTCAGAAGAGCAGAAGCAGCAGGTAGCTGCGGAAAAAGAGACTGCAAAAGAGGAGGCAGCTGTGGAAGAGAAGGTGGTGGAAAAAGAGCAGAAGATGGTACCTGAAGACGAGGTAGCAGAGACAACTGAGGAGAAGGAGAGAACGACAGAAGTATCAGACAAGGAGGCCAAGGCAGCTGTGGAAGAGGCCAAAGCTGGAGAAGTGGCTGTGGAAGAGAAGGGAGAGGCGGGAGAGCAGGCAGCAGCAGAAGCAGCAGAAAAAGAGCCAGCTGTGGAAAAGGGAGAGGCTGTAGAAGGGCAGGCAGAGGCAGCTGTGGAAGAGAAGGCAGTAGCACAAGAAGTGGCAGCAGAAGGGCAGGCAACAGCTGCTGTGGAGCAGAAAGAAGCTGCAGAAGGTGAGGCAGAGGCAGCTGAACAGAAGAAGGTGGAGGAGAAACAAGAGCCGGTAGAGACAGCTACAGCAGAGAAACCAGATGAATCCAAAGAGACAGAATCCTCGAAGGAACCTGTGCCCACAGAGGGCAAAGATCCATCTAATGACATGGAAGAAAAGGCTGAAGTAGCTGCTAAGGTAGAGAAAGAGGAAAAGAAAGATGACCTGATGGAAGAGGGTGAAGGTGCTAAGGTAGAAAAAGAAGAGAAAGATGACCTGATGGAAGAGGGAGAAGGTAACAGTGAGAGGAGAAAAGTACTTGTGGGTGGATGACTTGATGGATTTGGCTAACAATGGGTAAAAAGTGTTCCATTCAGAATTTTCTGTTTGCCTTAGAATAAGGAAAAGGCACAGTAAAGGGGCTTTTGAAGGATTTTACATCCAAGTAAAGCTTGAAGGAATAGTGAATAGTCTCAGTTTCTCTAGACTAACGCTTAACTAACTGCAAAGCAAATCTTACTTGAAAGCAAACTTACAGCCCTGTGAAATGTGTAAGTAATGGCTCGGCTGGTGGAGAATACTGAATGGATGTTCACTTGCATGCGTCTGGGTTTATTGCACTAACCTTCAAATAACTTGAAGCACAAGTTGCCTCTGGTTATGACCGTATTTTATTTTAAAACAGTGGAGCAGAAAAATAAGAACAGCTGAATACGTAGCGAAGTAGTAAATTTGGGTTTGGTGGGGCAGGAAAGAATTCTCCATTTGAGTCTTTCTGGTGGTAATTGCAAGTTAGAATTTAGTTGGCACAGCTAAACTTAATTTGCCCACAAACCTGAAGGTTTATTGCTGCTGTCTAGTACAGTCGTCCAGCTATCTAGCTGCTTCTGCCATTCTGCTTCCTGCTTCATGGTAGCTGTCTTCAGGATTATGTTAAAGTAACCTAGTAAAACTCCTACGCTTTAAACTAGTACTTGCACGGTCTTACTAGGCCGGTGCTTTCTATTGCACAAGTTAATTGATGAGCTGATAATTGAAACTTTGTCGGTAGCTCAGCTCCACAGGAAGAGCCTTATTTTAGGAGTGGCAAATATTGGGACCAGATAGTTCTGCACACTGAAAGGAGTTGTGCTGCTGGGCACAAAGTCACTCAGAGTGGTGAAGCAGCTTCCTAGCAAGCTGTTCAGACAGAGTGTGACTGAACATAAACTCAGAGTAGTTATCCACTCCTCATCATCATCCTGTGGAAGGCTGCATACCCAAGCATACCGCTTCCTTTTGTTCCAAATCTGTTGGTGTGAGGATATGCTTGAACACCCTGGTCTGATTCCTGGTCATTCCAGGCTCTTTCCACTACTTAAAATTGACTTCAGCTTCTTAACAGCTCTTCCATTTTACCCTTGATCCAGCTGTCCTCACACTTAAGGTTTGGCCCTCTCGGTGGTGCGTTTGGGGAGTTAGTCTATTGAGCTCATGGCTTCTCTAGTCTCCACCCCATCAAGCTCCTGTTATTCTGGGAATAGTCAGTGGTCCTGATACAGGACTTAGGCGTGTGACTTCAGCATGCAAGTCAACCAATACCATACTCCTGTACTAGCACATCTTCCCAAAATGTTTTCTACGTCTAGAATAGATGCTGCAACGCTCCTACCCAGCGTCAGGAGTCCAATCAGTGCTACAAAACAGCAGGTTCATTAATAACATTGCCACTTTAGATGTCTGATGTGGGGAACAGGCATTCAGAATCGGTGTTGTTTGTACCCAGCACAGCAGCTGTCTTGCTGAAAATGTGTGTTATCTGTAGCCTCAAGTCCAGCAACTGCCCAGTGCCTCCAGGGCTGCTCAGGATCCCATGGCTTCAGTGGGACTGCACAATGCATTTGTGAGAACTCAATTCTAGGTAAGTTTCCCTTCTGGAGAGTATGAAGTTAAATTTAAAAACAAGGACTAAGGTGGCCTGGAACTGCTTTAGCCTACAGTGCCTAACACTTTCAGCAAGATGGCTGCTGCTGATGGGGAATTTAATGTATCTGTGCTCTTCTTACCTCACACATCTAACCTGTCACTGGAAGGATAAGGGCTGGATATAATATATTCTACCTGACTCCATATGAAGAAAGCGTAGTAACAACAAGTGTTCTCATTCACCTACTTTCCTTCTAGAAACAGAAGAATCTGAAGAGGAAGATAAAGAAAACGATAAAGCTGAAGATGATAAGGAGAATGAGTTGACAGTGGAAGAGAAGGTGAGACCGCTGAGCTCCCATATCGGTGCTTGTGGAAGAGTGCTGTATTTGTCATGTTAATGTCTTTATAAAAGCTCACTTGTGTTTCATTTAGTCTTATGTAGGAAATCACATTTGAAAACCAGTGTAGCCTAAGGAAGGGGCAGTGTTTTCACAGAATTTCACTGAATTTTTAGAGTTGGAAGGGACCCTAGAGATCATCTAGTCCAACTTCCCTGCTGAAGGAGGATTGCCCAGAGCTAGAGCATGTTACTCAGGACTGCATCCAGGTGGGTCTTGAAAATCTCCAGAGAAGGGGACTCCACAACCTCCCTGGGCAGCCTGTTCCAGGGCTCTGTCACCCTCACGGTGAAGAAGTTTTTCCTCATGCTTGAGTGGAACCTCCTATGTTCCAACTTATGCCCGTTGGCCCTCGTCCTCTCACTGGCAACTGCTGAAAAGAGTCTGGCTCCCTCCTCCTTCAAACCACCCTTTAGATACTTGTAAGCATTGATAAGGTCTCCCCTCAGCCTTCTCTTCTCCAGACTCCAAAGAGTCCCAGTTCTCTCAGCCTTTCTTCATAAGGGAGATGCTCCAATCCTTGAATCATCTTTGTCGCTCTTCACTGGACTCTTTCCAGTAGCTCCCTGTCCCTCTTGAACTGGGGAGCCCAGAACTGGATGCAGTACTCCAGTCGTGGCCTCACCAGTGCAGAGTAGAGGGGGAGAATGACTTCCCTCGACCTACTGGCCACGCTCTTCCCTATGCAGCCCAGGATTCTGTTGGCCTTCCTGGCCACTAAAGCACACTGCTTGCTCATTGTCATTTTGCTGTCTACCAGGACGCCCAGATCTTTCTCTTCAGAACTTGTCTCCAGCAGATCCATGCCTAACCTGTATTGGTGCCTGATACTCTTCTTCCCCAGGTGCAGGAGCCTGTTGTGCGTAGTCTGCGTTGTACCTTGCTCAGCTCTGTCTGTAGACTCAGGCAGCCTGATGGGTAATGCAGGGGCAGGCAGGGAGAGCTGCTTTAGCTTGTCACTAGAGTTTAGTTACTTGTAACAATTCATTCTCTGCTTGTTTCGTTGTTGTCTCACTGTGTGTGTTGAGTGCACCCGGTCCAACAAACCGTGATTAGGATGGAGGTTTAGTGGGGAGTGTAGTGCTGCTGAAATCCGAGGTGTTACCTTGATGTAGTGATCAAAACACCTGGAAAAAGCTGAGGATGCTGCACAGCTGTCCTGAACAGCCTGTCTGGCTCTGCCTCAGACTACTCTAATGATGTTCAAAAGCTCATTTAAAAAAATAAGTTGGATTCCTTGATGACCATGTTTAGAAACTTAGTGTTGTTTGGTGTGATATGTAACCAAGTCACTTACTCTTTGATGCATTTCTAGTCTTTACAGGAAAGTGAGGAGGATGAGATTGGGAATCTTGAGCTAGCCTGGGACATGCTGGAGTTAGCAAAAGTCATCTACAAGAGGTAAAGGCTTAAGTCCCAATTTGGATATCTGCTAGAGAAGGTCATTGGAAATTGGGAGGTGGCAGAAGCAATTAGTGGATGTGGCATAATCTGATCAGGATTCTGAAACTTTTTTTTTCCCTTGATTTAGACAAGAAACAAAAGAAGCTCAGCTCCATGCAGCTCAAGCTCATCTAAAGTTAGGAGAAGTTAGCATTGAATCTGGTAAGTGACACTAATTCTCGTGCACGGTTCCGCTTTCTGCCCTTCTCTGTTTCTCACTTTAAAATGTGCAGAGGCGAGTTAAGATTGTTAAGATGAAAACAAAATGCACATTGTTTAATTCTGATAGTGCAGCCATTTGAGAAGCTTAAGAATCAATGGATGAACGAGTCGATGTCCTAAGCATTCTTTTCCAGGACAGTGAAAGAAAGCTCTGAGTAAGAATTAATGTGTAACCAGATCAAAACCAGCCTCTTGTTGCGCTTTATAGGCGAGGTTTGTGTAGCTTCAGAAACTGAGGAGGACTCTTTCCTTATTGAAGTAGTGAGTCACTGGGCACAATGGGAGGTGTTGGTACCGTGCCAGTTCCAGAACACACGGGCTGCAAATAAAAAAAATAAATGAGTGATTCTCAGGGACTTTCCAAAACACCAGGGCATGGTCAGGGAGGACCCTGATGTGTTACGCACAAGAAAAAAAGGAGTGTTGAAGCAAGACTCAGGTTCATGCCTTCTAATGTTTTTTCTACCCTTCACTTAAAAAACACGTGTTTTAATCTTGTTAAATCCAAGTAGGGTGAAATCTTCTGCTATGGCAAGCACTGGAAATAATGTGACAGGTTCCTGGACAGGGGCAACAAAACCAGGGTTGTGTCTTATGTCGTTAGGATACCTTGACTGGAGAGAGCTTGACTGGGAGGCAGCAGGGGACTCTCCTTCACTCTGGGTTCCAATTGCACTCAATTAGTGGTGGGAGGTGAAATAGCAGGATTTGTTTGCCTGGTTTTGTCTCGTCTGCTCATTTTACTGTGTTGCTGTAAATGGACAAAGCACTCGAGAACTGGAGGAACTGGGCTCCGGGTTCTGAGGTTTGTGTGGGGTGACAGTGTTGGACTGTGAGTGGTGTCACTTGATAACTTGAAAGCAGCCTGTCACTGAACTCACTGCTATGTTCAACGGTGGTTCTGTGTTCAGACTATATAAAGAATAAAATATAAAGAATAAAATACGGAGTGACTGAATAAGGGTTTAGATCCCGTTTGGAAGGGTGAGGGTGGTTTGTAAAGACCTTATGCCTCTATCCTATAGAAAACTACACACAGGCCATCGAAGAGTTCCAGGCCTGCCTGGCCCTGCAGCAGAAATACCTGGAGGCTCACGACCGCCTGCTGGCCGAGAGCCATTACCAGCTGGCCCTGGCCTACCACTACAACAGCCAGTTCGATGAGGCCGTCTTGCAGTTCGGTAAATCCGTAGAGGTCATCGACAAGAGACTGGGTAAGTGGGTTTCTCAAGCTGCTCAGCGAATGTGAGAGCTTTCACGAGTCAAAGCAGGCTTCATTGAGCTGCCCTGAAAATAGTTGGATGTGCTTATTCACCTCACTGTGCAAGTCTTTACTGGTCTGAAACTGGTAACGAGCTATACTAATAGCAGTAATTGTTGCAACCGTGTGTTTTAGCAGATGCTTGGCTGTGTGGATATTGATAACTGGGCAGCTACTTTGTCTTGATGTTTTTGCCATCGCTGTTTGACTCCAGCAATGCTCACTGAGCGAATAAAGAAGGCAGAAGGTGGGTCCCCTGAAGATGAGAAGGAGATCGAAGAACTGAAGGGGCTGCTTCCTGAAATTAAAGAAAAGATAGAAGATTCCAAGGAGTCTCAAAAGAGTGCAAGAGTAGCTGAGCTGGCACTGAAGGCGACTCTGGTTAGTGCGTCCTGCTGGTTCCTTCTAACCAAACATTCCTCCAGTCATGCTTGAAGTAAACCAGTGACAGGAAGATCGTGGAGATGGGGGGGCTGGTGGCTGCTCACGAATCATCCAGGCTGTGATTGTGAGAAGGAGACTGGGGCAGCAGTGTAATGTGGTGGGGCTGGAACTGGTTGGTCAGCCAAGAGTAGGAATGGACCAAGTGTCCCATCAGTTGCAGCTTTCCATCCATCTGTCCTGTGTGTGGGTGGAGGAGCAGAGCGCAGCGTTGAGATGGGAAAGAGTTGGAATTTCTGTCCCTTTCTAAACCGTTGTACGCCATTTTGTGTGACTAGATAACCAGAACTCGTTCCACTGATTTTTCTCCTGCTTTTTTCTTAAGGTTGGAACTACATCTGGCTTCGCACAACGTGAAGACAGCGGTTCTGTTTCCACAGTAAGTTAATTTTGAGATGAATGTTGAGAATTCCTGTCTGCTGTAAGGATTAGGGTTTGCTGTAACTTACGTGATGACAATGTTCTGTCTTGCAATAGATTCCAGTAAGAAAAGCAGCTGATGGTGCATCTCAGTGTGTTACGGACATCTCTCACCTCGTCAGGAAAAAGGTGAGTCCGGAAATGACTGGTTGGACAGTTTGTTAAAGTGCCACTGGCTTGCTCTGTATAATCGGATTTCTTGGCTCAAAGTGTTGGTTTGTTTTTTTTTTTTTTTCCGTAACTTCTATAATGGAAAAAACACTCTGAGTAAAACTAGAGCTAGTGCATGAAACTCCTTTCCACTGGGAGCCAATCAGTCTGGGAACCATCCAGCCTCCAGGAGACCATTTCCTGGTGGTTCAGTGCCCGGCCTGACCCGCAGGGGTTTAACTCCCCACTGAGTTGTGTGGCTCCTGCAGGTGCTCTCGGAACAAGTGCCCTCCTCTGCTGAGGACCCGCAAGAAGAGCGGGGTGGCCTGCAGATCTTAAAACAAATAAAAAACCCCAAAACAAACAAACAAACAAAAAGGGCAAGCAAACAGGACCAGGCTGAGTTGGGTTCCCTTCTTTCCAAGTGGAAATGGAGAATCTGCGGAGTGGCCTGCAGATCTTAAACCAATCAAAAAAACCCCAAAATAAACAAAAAAAAGGCAAGCAAACAGGACCAGGCTGAGTTGGGTTCCCCATAACTGTTACCTGGCTCTGCCGTTGCATGTTTCCTTCCCAAACTTAACTAAGGATAATCCAGTGCTGTAGATACCAGGGCCTAAATGATGTCCTCCTGGAAGTCCTTGGTGGTGGAGACCTTTGCTCCAAAGCTTCAGAGTTTTGCTTAAATCCTACCACTTGAGTGTCTGTCTTGAACCGGGCAAGCAGGGGTTGAATAGATAAATGTGTGATGACAGCTAGATGCTAGCTTTCTTAAAAAAAAATAAAATATATAAAAAAATATTTAAACTTTAATTTTTACATAGTGAAGACTAAACGATTTTGTCTTCAGAGGAAACCAGAGGAGGAGGCTCAACAGGGTGACAACGAAGCAAAGAAATCTAAGCCGGAGCCGGCTGTCAATGGCGGCGGTGGTGACCCAGCTCCCAGTGGAAACGAGGTTGCAGAAAAGATGGAAGAGGAGGTGGGCAGCTGAGCGGGGAGCCTGTGCCCTCCGTGTTTGCTTTCTTTCCCCTCTCTCCCCCCCCTCTGTTCACAACCATGGGTTTGTGCCCGGTAGACATACTGGTTTTATTGCCTCCTGGTCTTCATAAAGCTTCCTCCATGAGGTGGGGAGTGTTCCCCTGTTGGTGCCTGTCACTGCAGGCTGGGAAACCACCGGCTGTGGAGACCTGCAGCCCCTGGGGTGGGGACAGATGTGGGCTGGGTGTCCGAGTTGGGCTGAACTACAGCCTGGGGCCTTTCCCCGAGGTGTCTTCACCCCTCCTGGGTTTTAATTCTGATCATCTGGGCTACAATTGTCAATATTCTACAATAGTGTTGTGCTCTGAAGACCAGCAAAGCACCCGTAGTCAGTTAAGTCCTCAAATCACAAAAACCTTGAGCTGCTGCATGAATTGGTGCTGTAAGGCAGTGTCCTTTTTATCTTTTTTTGTAAAAAAAACCCCAACCTTTTCTTTTCTTTTAGACAGAGAAAAGGCCACAAGCAGAATCAGGGGCTGCAGTTGAAAGCACAGTATGATAATTCTTTAACCTTGGACACTCCTCCTTACAAGGAAAATGGTTTTGTATATAGTGTATTTTTTCACTTTTTGGCAACTTTTGTATGACTTCAATAAAGATTGTAAGCAAAAGGTCCTTGTCTCAACCCTCTTGCTGTCACAAGCCCCAAGCCCCAGCCTCTGTTCCTCCCTTGCTGTTGTTTAGGTTTGGTTCTTTCTGGGCTGAGCTTGGTTGCAGGGTCCTGTGGTGCCTCCTGTGGCCATACCATGGTGGGGAAGGCCCATAAGAGCTTGTCTGGGTGGGACATTGAGTTGTGCCATCCCTTCCCCTTCATCACTTTATACATGTATGTTTATGCTTGTGGAGCTGGATGGAGCACAGGGGGTGGTGGATTCTTACATAGGTCATCCCCAGTCCCAGGGGCTGGGATCCTGCTTTGGGATAAATGGAGTGCTGTGTCCAACTTTACAGTTCTCAACCCAGGAAGGACATGGACCTGTTGGAACAGGTCCTGCAGAGGGCCTGAGCACCTGTGCTGTAAAGACAGGCTGAGAGAGTTGATGTTTTTCAGCCTGGAGAAGAGAACACTCCAGGGAAACCTTATAGTGATCTGGTACCTGAAGGAGGCTACAGGAGAGATGGGGAGGGACCATTGATCAGGGAGTGGAGCAATAGGACAAGGGGTAATGGTTTTAAACTGAAAGAGGGGAGACTTGGATTACATTTTAGGAAGAAATCCTTTCCTGTGAGGGTGGTGAGACACTGGAACAGGTTGCCCAGAGAAGTTGTGGATGCCTCATCCCTGGAAGTGTTCAAGGCCAGGCTGGATGGGGCTTTGAGCAACCTGCTCTAGAGGG
>JAHREE010150900.1:12421-46636 GCA_033628505.1 Tringa tobata | reverse complement strand
CCGTGTGCAATTCCACCCGTCCCACTTCCAAACAGGACAATTTCCAATCCAAAACCTTCGTGCACGAGCTGAACTTAAAAACAGACACTGAAATAGCTTAGGCCACACCCGAGTTGTTTGTAAAATCCTTTTTAATCTAATAGAAATGTTTTCATGACTTTTTTAAAAAAGATTTCAATGAAAACAGCTTTGGATTCAGACATTCCCTTGCCACGTTGTGAACATAAACCAGCAGCATTGCACTAGGAACAAGTGACACCGACCAGTCGAGCTTCACCATTTTGTATGAAGCGGGGAAAAAAAATAAAATAAAAATAATAAAAGCCAACTGCTTTAAGTGGAAGATAATTTGAATTCTTTTGTTTCTTTTCTTTTTAAAAAATAATATAAAATCAACACAACCAACAACCCAACAAACAGGGGCTATCATCTCACCATCGTTCTCCTTCTCCCTTCTTAAAGGAAGAGTTTAGCTCCCGCAGTCTGAGCGCTACAGCAATGTTTGCCAAGTGGAAAAAAAAAATAAAAAATACAGCGGGAGAAGAAACTATTTATCCCCAGTGCTATTTGAACCCCCAAAAGTTGCAGGTCCCTTTAGAGGAAAGCTTTGCTTACATAAGAAAGACAATTAGAATTGGCAAACTGATGCAAAATATTTATTCCAAGTTAGTTATTTTTGATGCAGTAGTTTTTCCCCCTCATACAGACTCAATGTGATAGTCACTTTTTTTAAATCTGTAAATAATGTTATCAAAATAATCTTAATCTTTGAAATCTCACAAAAAATTTATATTTTACAATCCACCCTGAATATCAAGGCTGCAAGAAGAAGAACACAAACAATTCCTATATCCAAATATTTTACAGCTGTACCCAAAAAAAAAAAAAAAGAAAACCACAAACGCCTGGTTAAGTGATGAAGCTCCCCGAGCCGCCAAAAAAAAAAAAAAGAATAAAATAAAATAAAAAAAAAATTCATGTTATTAGCATTAATTTAACATAATTAGAACTTCAATAGCCATTTTGTCATTGACAATGATTGTTTTAGCACACTGTTACCGCACGGCGTTGTGCAATGCGGGCGGCACTGTTAGAAGCTTGTTGTTGCAAAGATCAGTCAGCCACTTGTGTCCCGCTTAACAAGACTGAACTTGTGCACTGCCCCACAAGGGATTTTTGTCAAAATTTGCTAGCTGCACAAACTTCTATTAAGCATTAGGGCAAAAACCAAAAAGAAAAAGCTAAAGAAGCCAATTTCTCTCTTCTTTGGGATACAATTATTTCCCTTGTGCATGAAGTATCAACAACAAAAGAAAAAAAAAACAACTGAACAGACTGGAGACAGAATAAACTCTGTTTAGTTTATACAACCCCAAACACGTGTTGAACTATGAACTGAGTTTATTGGGTTGGTTTTATTTATTTTAATTTTCTTGTGCCCACTTTCAGGCATCGTCATCTGACGTTTCGCTGCTACTAGTTTCTGTGTCTGAGTCCTCAATCTTTGTCTTAAAAGTGCTTCTCCAGTGGAACAACAGGCTGGAGCCGCGGCCCTGAAGAAATCCATTCTTCCCAAATCCATTTCTTCTTCGCTGTAGGAACGAAAGCAAGTTTTAAAACAAGCAAAAGCATGGAGAATAACCATCACTAACCTTCTGTGGACACAAGTTGTGTATTTAACTGTATACACGGTTTTATATATTTAATTCCACATGGTTAATGCAGAGTCATTAATTGCACCAGAATCTCATGTCAATTCTTTGTCTTCTGGAACAGCCATAAGAATTCCAGCACACAAGAGTCAAGCATGAGAAGGGAGAGGGAGAAGGAGCAATCACAAGTGGCAAGAGCTGTAAACGTACCTGCTCTGATTTAATTTGGAACTCTTTGAGCTCATCCTCCGTGAGGGGCAGGTAGTTCTCATCGTTTTCAGGATATTCCTGCCATCCCATTTCTTTCAATAACCTGATTTATGGAGAAAATAAAAGGGGCATGAGAATTAAAGTGAAAGAACAATGGCAAAGCAGAGAACATTTTGTCCACGAAGCACAAGGTTTTGTATTAATTGACTCCCAATTCACCAGGGAATCTTCTACATTAGAGACCACTTCAACAATGCTTCGTGTTTACCCAACATTTTTCAATGTCTTTTACAAATATTTAATCATCAGCAGTCCTGTACAATGGGTAAATAATTAGCCTGGCAGAAGGACAGCAAGACAGAGATTTGAAATTCTACCCAAGGACGCCAGAGGAGGACATGAGGCAATCAAACCAGTATCACGGCTCGGAATCTCCTAAAACTCACTATCCGCTTACACCAGATGCTCACACGCTGCTTACTCACTGAAGCAAGATACAAGCTGAGATACCAGGTAAATATTTTCTTAACTCTCCTCCACTTTTACAGCATTTAAAAGCAGCACAGGAGTCTCCTAAGTACAGACAGAAACAAAGTGGTGTGTGTGTGAGGGCGTATCTTCAGACCATTCCATTTAGGATACCAGCTTGTACGTGAACCAGAATCACACCAGGTTCATGCTGACTCCCCATGTGGGCAGGTAAATAACGAGGCATCATTAACACACAGGGATGTGGCATTAGAGAAGCATCTGAATTTAATTACAGACCTTGGTAAAGTCTTGGCTCACCTGTCATCAGTGCATTGCTTTATTTCCAATAAGACTCCACCCAGTTCAGCACCAGCCATGGAGCCCACACGTCTCCAGCTCAGCACACATAGAGCTACAGCCGCTTCCCAGAAAGTGAGTTTTTCTTTGAAATGGTTTCCTTCTCCTCACACAGTCCAAGGATTCGCCCTCCTTTACTCCAGACATTTTATTTTGCCATTTACTCACCTGTGTTCTGCTTCCAATGAATGAGAGAGATTTTCCCCCTCCTCCGGCAAAGGGAGAGAAAGACCATTCTGATGGCAGTTCTCTTCCCAGTTTTCCTTTGGTTCTGGTGTGCTGTTGCTCTCCATCTAAAGAAAAATAAAAGCATCAAAGTGCACTTGCACAGACCGAGCCAACAGCACTGTTCCAAGTTCAAGCTTCTGCTTTCGGAAGTAAAGTAAAGGCTTTTACCTCAAGTCAGTGTTTTTTTACAGAGCCCGGACTGATAATGGTTGAAAGCAACTTTTACTGGGCTATGACAACACAATGTGAAAGACACTGGGTGAATGGCACTGTTGTGTCAAGGGAGTAAGAGCTGGCATTACAAAGCCACCCTCAGTGGCTTTAGAGGGAGAGTAAGAAAGCTTTGAGAATGAAATACTCCTACGGTTGGCTTTTACATACACATTAAGCCACAGACATTAAGCATTTAAAGGTCTGATCTGAGCCTCTGAGGCTTGAGTCACTTTCCTGCACCTTTCACAAGCCCCAAATTCAACTCTCCTGTGGATGTGGTTTGACAAGGAAGCCTGAAAGCAAATTAAGATGTTAAAATACGGTATTGTTCCACTCCTTAGAGAATCCTTGCAAAAATCTGGATTACCTTCACCATCTGTGACCTTCCCTTTCCACCTCATTTATTACTTATCCATTTGCATTTCATCCTATTACGGATCTCCCTTCATCACAGCGCTGTGTACTACTTGTGCTGGCATGGTTTTTTTTTTTTTTTTTAATTGATCCCAAATCCTTAAATACATAATGTACATAATGATCATACATACAGTAAGGACAGAGAACTTACATCATCCAGCTTGTCACATTCTCTGTTCTCGGTTATCTCCCCATTCCTATCGTCTTTCAGTGCCTTCAGGAATTCGCTCTTTTTATCAGTGGTACGGCGCATCAGCTTTGTCAAGCGTGAAGAGCAGATCTCGATGGGAGGGGTGGTGCTGGAAGGACTCTAGCCAAGGAAGGAAAGATATAGAGACTTTCAAGTTGTGTTGCTGCAAAGATAGGGCCCTCTTCAGGGTCTGTGCTTACACCTTTCAAATGCCCATCAGTTCTTTGGCTGGCTCTCAACACCTCAAAAAAAAAAAAGATCTAATGGCGAATTCCCATCAAAATACCAGCTGATGTTGCATGTTCACTTCTTCTCTCACTAGCACATTGTTTTCCTACCTATCATTATCAACGCAATTTTTTCTTCCCCTAGGAGTCAATTCATACTGCTATGAATACATTTATTTGGTTCCTGGGCAATGTTAACTCTCTCAAGCAATTCTGGTAATTAATATTCAAGTAATATTAAGACAGAGAACTCCATGCAGGACTTCCACCCTACAAAAATTAAAAAAATCAAGGGGATTAGGCTCAGCTCAAACTTGTATCTTAAACCACCCTGACAGACTCTACCCTGAAATTAAGCTATGGGGTGGTAATCTCCTTTCAGGGAGTGGTCACATCCTTAACTAACCACAGCTGGATGTGACACAGGTAGCCACAGCCTCCGTATCCTCCCCTCGAGAGCTCCCTGCCAATTCCTGCTGTGTGCACTCCCAGCCCAGATGGGTCAGTACGGAGCCAGAGACTGACAACCCCAGAGCCTGTGGGAAATCTGCCCAGTTCAATTCACCAACACAAGGTAACCTCCCAAACTCTTCCAGAGTTGTTTACAATTTCTTAATTATTTTCAATCTGTGAGCCAGGCATAAGGCACAACAGTTTGCACATTAGCAATACCCCAGCCGTGACACAGCAATAAGAACACTACTAACCAAGAGAAGCTTTCAATTTAATCTGTTCCATCATTTTGACACAAAAGAAATCTAAGAATATATGAAAGTTGTTGATATCTTAACCTTCTGCTCATATAAGTTCATGTTTGGGTACTCTAAGACAACAAGGAATTTAGTCATTAATACGGATACCCGACACTACAATCTTGCATGCAAAGCTATTCTTTCCCTTCACTTACTTGATTTGATCCTCCCCCTCCCCCCCAATATTAGAGTAAAATTTCTTAAAGCCTGCAGTGTTTTTCTTCCTCCAAAACATGTTTTTTTTTTTTTTTTTTAAACTAGGGTGGGAAGGTTGCGAATTCAGGATCTTCAAAATTAATCTCTTTTGCAAAGTATTTTTATCACTCTCACAGTGCTCTGAGAAAAGGTCAAGGGAGGCAAAATATTTAGCAAAACAAAAACAAGGCAGCAACTGCTGCCTGCATTTCTAAAGCCTCTTGCACATGAAACACTGGTGTGCAATAACACCTTTCAGGGAAGTGCACGCTAGAAGTAACGTCTTACAGTAACCATTTCTCAGGTGGCCTTTTCAGCTTTTGTCCAATTCAACACAGTAAGGAACAAACCAGCAATTGTAACAGACATAACAAGTGACTGTGAATATTAAGATAAAAAGCTATCACAGTATTGAAATTAAAGCTCTCAACATGGTGATTAGTTTGACTGCAGTGACAGAAAGTCATAATGAACCAAGGCGACTAAAACTCAGATGTCTTCTGGTGACTTGGAATATGCTACTACAGCACTTAGAATCATAGAATTGTCTAGGTTGGAAGGGACCTTCAAGATCATCTAGTCCAACCATCAACCTAACTCTGATAAGAAAACCATCACTAAACCAGGTCACTTAAGCTCTTTGCTAGAATTAGCTGTTTTAACAGCACCATATAGAACTGCTGACGTACTAAAACTTAATTTCTACACATTAGGTGAAGACAGTTACAGCTAAGGTTTAGAAACAACAGAGTCCTGAAAGAGAATTAGTCTACCTCAATTATGATTTGATTCGTAACTTTCTGCAGAAGGCTTTATAACACTAGAAGAGAATGTTACGTAAAGCAGTACAAGTAGCCATTTTTCTAAAGGTAGGGTTAGCTCTTTGACTGAAACATTAAGGCATCTCTCAGTTTGGTTTTTTGTTTGTTTTGTTGGTTATTTTTTTTAATATGAGTGCACTTTGCCTCATCTCAGATTTGTTCAGATATCAGTCCATTGAACAGGGGTGGCTACTCTAACAGAAAAGTCACCCTGTATAATTTTAAAAATTCAGACTGTGTACCTTAATTTTTACCTTAGACTGGCTTGTGGGGACACGTTACCAGTGCTAGTTGGCACCCTTTTAGCTGGCAACATACTATGGTCTCTTATGAACACTAGTTGTAGTAGGCCCATGAAGACAGGATTACAGTACTATTTTCTGGCCATGGTCCTGTGTTTTCATATTGCATGTCTCCAACAGATTCAAAGAAAAACGCATTACAAGTGTTCTGGGAGGAATTTTCAAGCCCTTTTTTGTTTAGTTGATTGACGCTGGTAATACAAGAAGTATTAAAGGAAGTACTGCTTGTTCTGGGAAAAACCCAGCTGCCTACTCCTGCAGATTAGTATCTGACATCTTTGCTGACTAAAGCTTCAGGCAAGACCTTTGGAGGTGGGGGGGAAGGTGGTGGAATAAAATAATGGAGACTACTTGCATTATTACAGTATGATATAAAGTGAGTGCCCTTCTCGGTATCTACCTGGAGGTGAAAGCCTATTTAAGTTTACATATTTATGCTGCAAAGGTGTCCACGTTGTGCTGCGCGTTACACAAAAAGCAAGGCTGTCGGTAGCACAAAGGACTCGGTCTGGGGACAGACAAAAGCCAGGTAAGGGAAAGGGTTACAGTGGAAGATCTATTTGTCAAAGTGGCAGGTGCGTGCTCGTTTGCTTTTAATGACTGCTTTTCCACTCAGCAGTGGCTAAAGCAGAAAAGTACAGGCTGTTGCAATGTAAAGCCTGCAAAGCAGAGAATCATAAAGATGACAGTCTTATTTTAGCTGTAAGATCCGTAAAGGAAAAAGACAAATGCACAACTAGAAAAAAGCCCCCTGTTACACTTGAAACACACATTAATTTCAAATTATGTATATAGATCACTTCTTACAGTCTGTTTTATTTTTCTTCTTTTTCCATATGATCACAAACCTGTTAAATTTTGATTCCCAGGAGCAGAGGAGAAAAGTTACTCAGTGTCACTTTTCTATTAAGCTTTGTGGAATTTCAAGCTTCAAACCAGCACATTGTATATAAGCTATAAAGCGATGCATAAAAATGTTGGGCAAAACATGTTTTCTCACAGTTACTGCTGAAAAGTTAACAGAGTTAGATACAGGGTTCTCTCCTTACTTCAGCCCAGAGCAGAGGTAAAGTCAGTTTCTGCCTCACCTCCTTCCAACACCAAAATTAAAACCAGACACTGTAGCTGAAGACACACCTACACACATTAACCCCCCCAACCCTCTCAGAGCTCATTGCTTCTGCTGTTGCATGTCTAGTGATGCAACACTATTTAAATCATTAGTATTTTTTTTTTAATATATATATAGAAGTATGTATATATACTGGAATATATATATATACACACACATTCAGACAAACTGCAAGGGCTTCACATCCAGCCCATATTTTTATTTCCATATTTTTATTTCTTTTAGTGTAGCAGAGATGTGGCAGAACATGCCAAGAATGTGCAAGTGAGTCATTCTTCAAGGGTGCAAAGGTAGATATACCATGTACAGAGGGGACCTTATCATGTTTAAGCTACAGTAGGTGACAGTGATAAAAGTTTCCACCCTATCCCCAAACCCAACCTCTTACCTCTTTGGGAGAGGTGAGGACTGAGCCACTCGCCAGTACCGCTGGTTTGGTTACAGACACTGGACTGGTAAAGGCGGAGTCACGGCTGGAGGAAAGCGAGCCTGGTTTATGTTCACTTCTGTTGGCTTTCCATGGACTTGGCTGTATTGAAGAGAACACAAAATACTGGTCAGTAAATGATAAGGTACAAGAAAGGGTTGCTTGCAAATAGTAAAACAAATAAACAAACATTACATCAGTTGTTGTATGGACTTTTTTTCCTTCTTCTCCAAGAGCAGCCTCAACAAGTTTACTTTGACAACCATTATTTTTCCCAATCATCATCTGTTCCCCCCGCCAAAGCACACACAATTCTGCCTCTTGGGCTCCAGTAAAACACGGTTAGAGCTCAAAGAGA
Source organism: Tringa tobata (assembly GCA_033628505.1). Taxonomy (NCBI): domain Eukaryota; kingdom Metazoa; phylum Chordata; class Aves; order Charadriiformes; family Scolopacidae; genus Tringa; species Tringa tobata. The sequence continues at coordinate 38,684 of JAHREE010150900.1, read as the reverse complement.
AAATCCAGCATTGCTCTTCATTAATTGGAATCACTACTGAGTAAATGCAATGCATCTTACAGCTACTCACAGGTGGGAAGTAAAAAATTACAATTAAATTCACATTTTATATGGGAACACTGTACGTTGTAAAGCAAGGGATTGCATCACTTGACAGGAACTTCCTCTGTGCAAGGAAGCAGCACATCAAGGAATATTTCTGTCCAGGCTGAGAAGGTAAATTATTTATTTCCTAGGGCTCTTAAAGTGTCCATCATTGCACTGATTTAGCAACAAAAAAAAAAGAAAAAAAGAAAAAGCAGCCAGTTCATTAAAGTGTATGAACACTGGCTGTTTGCTCTGGATACTCTCTGCAGTATCCACCTTCAGATACACCGGAGATTTGGCTGAAAAGGAAAGAATTTAAGATAAGTTTTTGTTACTTGGAATGTTATTCTTGACCCTCTCTTATCAACCAAGGACAAACACTGTGAAGTGACAGTCTTAACAAAAAGGATCCTAACAAGAAACTCGCATCAAGTAGGATGAGAAATACACCTGTTAGATCATGAAAACACACTGGTTCCTCTGACCCATTAAACTTCTGAAGCCAGCTTCAAGTCATGAGCAAAATAACTCATGCATGAGTGGGATTCCGTTAAATCTGACATGCAGCAGATCTTGCATTCCGCAAGCAATGAGAGCAGAAGTCGTTATTTCAGTGTGTTCTCACTCTCCATTGGGTTACTTTATTAATTTTTAAATAAATCAATCAGTAGGGGAGGCCATCAGCATTGCTCTTCCACTCCAACTTGAAAACAAGAGCAGTCCACATTATTGAATGGATTATTTGGCATTCACGGCACATTCCAAACATTTCCTTCAAACTCAAAAAATATCCCGATCTGCAATATTGCCTGGTACTAAAATGAGGGTGTAGAATTACTTTGACAAAACGTTTCTCTCCGCAGATGTGGTGGTTGCACCCTTCAGAGACCCAGCTCTTGGCTGGTGACTGTCGTTCTTCCAGCTTCCACAAAGGGGCAGCTTCCACAAATTCAAAGACAGACCCCTACTACTTTCTTAGGGGAGGCCACCAGATTCAACCACAACAACTAGAGATGAACATCAAAAATCGTTTGTAGATTATGACCTTCGTGGATTGCTCGACTGTGAACAATTAGCCAAGAAAGAACGTGCTTGTTTCACTGCCACCGGTTCTCTTCCTTTCAATACTACTCGGTACAACTTAACAAAAACATTTTTCATTCATTTTGCCTGTGACAGCTTTCCAATACTGCTGACTTTGTCAGAAGGAATGTTTTGACCCCTTCTACTACTTTAAGCGCTGCAATTTCTGTACAACCTTAGAGTCTTCAGAAAAATGCATCCTACCATAGCTGCTTTATGTCTGTAGTTTTACAAAAAGACATCACGCACACAGCTTTTGGTTTTCACCTTTTAACTTTGCTAATGGTCATCATTCATTAACAAAAGTGCTGTTGATGACACCAGCAGACAATTTGGTTAATCACAGAATCACAGAGCATCAGGTTGGAAGGGACATCAAGGATCATCTGGCCCAACCTTTCTTGGCAATAGCACAGTCTAGACAAGATGGCTCAGCACCCTCCCCAGCTGAATATTATGATTCTCCCTGTAGTTGGTAGAATTTGGTCTGAATTAAGAGAAACTTACAAAAGAGAAAGTCTTGCTTTCTTACAAGTTGTTAATCTTTCTTATTTTGCTTTTACCTTTCAGGCGTGTAAGACTAATCTACTCTAATCATAGCAAAGATTTTGTGGGAATGTCGTAACCAGCATTAGTAATGAATACATTTTAGAACTCAAAGTATTTGGACATCTCTTTAAAGAGCAGCCTAGCTAATAATTTTCTTTAGTTTCTTAAATACTTTCACTATCAATCCTACAAAGTTTCTAGGGCATCTACACATGTAGATTCTCTGGAAAAACAGGCAACATAAAGCCTAGAACTAAAAAACAAAAAACCTACTTGCTTTTTCAACACTCTTGTATTTCTTTCAGTAAAGGAAAGCACAAACCCCTGCTTTTCCAGGTTGTCGTTAAGGCTCAACTAAATTAGAGCTAAATTGCAGGATGCTACAATCTAATCTGATCTTAGCCTCAATTGTGTTTTAAACACATCAATGTATTGTAACCCAATAAAGATTTTTCAAGGTAGTCACGTGAACAATTCAAGCACCTCGTAGCACACACTTCACTTCTCTAGATTTGCTTGTTTTGTCTAATGAAGATAAGGATTTGTCCAATGTATGAGAACACACCCATCCAAACAGACATTAGTATGGTCAGAATAGAGGTTAGGTGTCTGTATGGACAAGACCAAACAGCATTTCAACAGGGAACAACAGTTTTAGTAGTAAACAGACCTCTACTGCAAAGACCACTACCCCAGAAACTACTGGTTTCCAACTCCTGCTATTTGTTAGGGGGTTGATGCCCTTGTCAAGGGAGAGAGCTCTCGCCTGATCTGCAGTTCACTAACGTGGTTGGAAACCCCTGTACCTTGGAAGGAGGAGCTGCAGGTTTGGGAACCAGATTTTTGTAGACGCTTGGGACAATGGTGGTGGCTTTGTTGCCATTTGCCAGGTGAGAAACAGGTGATGTAAATGCAGCTGAGAAGGCGGCGGCAGGATCCTCTTTTGAAACCTTTTTGATGACCAGCATCTTGGTAGGTTGCTTGGCACTAGGGGGGTTTTCTGTAAAAATAAACCAAGAAAGATTCTGAAATGCAATCGTTCAGTTTCATAGTAGCTTCAATTTACTGCTCCAGTTTGTCCCTTCTCAATCTTAGATGCTACACTTCTGATTCTGAGACTGCCATCAGCTGCTCTTTCATTTCAGATTTCAGCAAAGACACTGGATAAGGATGTCAAAGTCAATCTTTTTTCATTTAACCACAACAGCTCCCTTGAAGCCAAAGGGAAAAACCTACAGTGACATCAGCTGACAGCCTTCCACCGTACTACAGGAATGAGAACCGATATTAGCATCTTTTTTTGAGCAACCATGGACTGACTTTGTTAATTCACTAACACAACAAAAATACTTTGCATAACCTGTATCACAGAAGACACCTTGCTTTTACAAACAGGCACAATTCATATTTCTAAGGCCAAATCAACACATCTGCAGGAGCAGAACAATTTAAAAACAGTAATAGCATAAACAGCTAAAAGCCCCGTAAAAGCTAACTGCCATTATTTTTTGAGCAGAATACCTGACAAACATGCAAGAATACAATTCGCTACTATAGCAAGAAGTGGTTTTGAAGGTGTTTTTTGTATTTGTAATATTTACAATACTTATTTGTACTACTTTGTATCTAACCGAACCAATCTAGCTACATTCTAACTACAGATTAACAAACACCTATTTTGTGACTAGAACTGGTACCTTGTTTCACTCAAGTAATTTTAGGTTTTTTTAAAGGCATAGACTCACATACCACACCAGAATCAAAAGCAAGCCTATTCTGAGTTTAAAAAGTATGAAATAAATCCAAACCATAGCATTATGACAGTTTTGTGGTATTTCTAATAGGAAGATGACACATCAGGAACTAATGCCTAGTTCACTCAAATCTGCTCTGCCCTTCCAAGTGATGTCTGCATGAAATTGTAGCTGCAGAAAGGCAGGAAGCAAACATAGAACAGTGACATTTACTGCCATCAGAAGTTTGTTGTTTTTTTTTTTTTTTAAATGACAAGCACAGTTTCAAGTAGACAAAAAGGCCAAAAGATTAGTGAAGACTGTGGGTGGAAAACAACAAAGGTCAGAAAGTTGCAAACCGCCTGTTTCACTTAAGTCTTTAAAATATTTTTGAGTGGATAAACAACTTTCTGCTTCAACATCAGCGTTCTGTACAGTGATGTAAATACCTACCCCATACTCCGGAAGGTGTTCCTAAAGGTTTGTTCTGGTTGGTGTGTCTCCCAGCTTCTGGATTCAAAGATGGCTGTAAAAAGACAATGCAAATGAGTGTATCATTATATTGTATACAATGACAACAAAATCACTATTAACATATTATTATGCTATTATGGTAGATTTCTCTGAACAGCACCTGAATGACAAGAGAGTGCTTTGCCACAAGACATCTAAAAATGAAGTCTGTATTCTCTTTGACTTCTGCTGTATTTCTAACAGAACTATCAGAGGGTTCAGTATAGGCTCTTTAGTCTGCTACTATATGATTAAGTATATTTCACCAATCAATACGCACATAAAAGATTTAGGTACTTAATCAGCAGCTCAAAAATATACAACAGAATCCACATCATCAGTATATGAAGAATCTAGTCCCATTTCCCAAATATTTTTATGCAATAATTACGCATTAACCAATCACAAAAAAAACCCCACCCACAACCCAAAAGCAATACTAGGCTCCTAATGTGAAGGAATAATGAATATATATACATTTACTGGAAAAAAAAAGCTACATGTAAGTTTACATTAAGCTTCAGACTCCACTTTTCAGGACTATACTACTCGCAGACTCAGTGCTCTCTGCAGACTTAAACTTTGATTCGGTATCAGAATTCAACTTAGTGGAATAACTAAGGACATGTCCCAAGCCCAAAGCAGGGTACAGAAAATATAAGCATTCAATGACAACTGTTCTTGATTAGCTATTCCTCTTCCCCCGTCCCAAATAACTTCAGTTCAAAATAAAGCCATCTTTTTCCTCTTTTTAATGAATTCTTCATGTGTAAGTTACTATGGCGACAACATAAGTCTCTAATAATGAGCTTCTGAAATATTAGGCATTCCTGTTCTATAAGAGTTAGGAAAAAAATGTCACACCATAGCATAAATTCCTGCCTCAAACCCTAAAAATCCCTCTGTTTCAGTGCTTCATTTTTTTAGTTACAGGTCAGTTTTACAGCAGGGGCGCTCACACCGCAGGAGAACTTTGACTAACAGCCTGTTTTGCAGATCTTTCAGGAAAAGCATTGCCACCATCAGCCACATGGGCTTAACAGCTACATAATTAACCACAGTACGCATTAGTTTCCCCATTATGGCAAAGATAATACAGGAGTTACTTAGCAAAGCTTGCTACTGGACAGTGTGTGGTATTATCATAATAAAAAAAAAAAAATTGGGGGGGGGTAATTAGAGAAGAAACAGCCATGTAGCTACGGAAAGGCACTCATCAAAGCACCGACGAAGAAGTACATGAAAGAAAGATTTAGACCAAGACAGACTACAACGGTGCAGTAGCAATTGTTACAGTAGCTTTCTACATTTCAACAGGCTTTAGACAGTGTAAAGACCAAGCTTATAGAAACGCTGAATTACAGTTTTCTTGAGCAATCAGATTAACAGAAATCTACACACAGGCTTTATCACTGCTCTCCAGGTGTTAACCACCCTGTGATGCAGGCTACCACTCCCAGCCGAAGCAGTCCAACAACAGCATGCAATCACTCCCCAGGCACTTCACTGGAAAAAAACGGCCACTTAAATTAAACTGGCTCCTGTGGCAACTTAAGTGTAGACTCTAAATTTTGGCCTGAAGCAGCTATTGGCATTCATGTTTCACTCCAACTCCAGACTTCCTGAATAGAAGCAGTGCCATCGAACTGCCACAGCAATTTCAGCTGTAAACAGACTTCCAGAGAGAAGAGCTGAAATAAGAGAGCAAAAAGCTCAAGATGATGATACAGTTAAGTGTGCACACTATCAGCAGAAACTCTCATTATGGGAGACAACAATGGCTTTTGCATTGAAGATGAAGTCAGAGGAACTGCATTAGGTGAAGGGACCGAGTTACCAGAACCTTACAGACAATACTGACCTCATTACACTGGTCAAGAAGAGCCTAGAGAAAGCAAGAAACAAGATGCAAAACCCAAAATATGTAGTCTGATCACAATAAAATCCTCATCAAGGGACAAGAGGAAAAAAATTAAATTGGAAAGAGAATGCAGAAAAAGCATATATATATATATATATAAAAGTGTATACCTCAAAGCATTTGCATTAAGGAATGGTAAGGATGAAAGCCAGAAGACCAAATAATATTTCATGAAGTCTGGAAAACTAAATTCCAGTAAAAATAGAGCCAGATGTAAGAGACTATCATACTGATAACACCATGTGAATCAGAATGCTGGACAAGAAGAAAGCTGATAAACTGGAGACACCAATAGAAGAAATGGCTCAAGAAACCCAAATCCACAGATTAACAGAGAGATAGAAAAGTATCTCTGATAACAAAATACTATTCCAGAAGATTCAAGACATATGGTTGCAAAGGTCTGAGCACATGTCATGAACAAGCTTGGGAAGGTTATCATATCACAAACACCAACATGTACCAGAATGCAGGACAGAGGAACAGCAGGCAGAGTGAAGATAAGCTGAATAGATGTACTTGGGAGCAAAAAAAAAAAAAAAAAAGGCTTTGTAAGCAAAGCCACAAAGTCAGTACAACTGCTCTTCCTGTGGCAGACCAAAATGTCACCTTATGGGTTTCGTTGAAGGTCTGGCTCATGTGTTACAACGCTGTCTTCGGTTTACAATAACCATTTGGCAAAATATAGTAAAGTGCCAAACCCCATAATCCAACAGGTCATCAAATCCTGAGGACTCCGGGTACCAATTAGCATTCTGTCAGCACTCGAATAATTTTGTTAAATCTGTGTTGATCTGAAACATGGAATGGAATGCAACCCTAGATCCTTGCCACCTATCAATGTGAATTAAAATGAGATCTGAAAAGCCACTTCTCACAGCTGCCACTTCTAGTGAGAAGCTACACACTTACAAAGTCTTCTTCCTCAAATTGCAATTGCTCTTTATCTTCCTTCTTCTCTTCCCTGGATTCAACAGGCAGCTTTTCTTGAAAGGCGGAACTTTTCCGAGAATGGAAGTTGCCATTCCAGTGGCGATGAACTCCAGTTCCTCCTCCACCACGCTGGTTCCCACCATCATGGCCCCGTGAGGGACCATGCCAGCCAGGCTGACTGCCAGAAAGCCCAACATGAGCTCCTTTAGAAACACCAGAATCTACAGAATCATGGCGGAGAAGGGACGGCTGATGCCAGCAGTCTAAACAAAAGGAGATAAGTATGCAAATAGAAAAAGTCAACACAGCGTGAAGAATACTGGAAATATCAGGCTGTTTTTCTTGTTGCTAAGTCAGTGTTCACTATGTAACTACTAAGCCAAACTTATTAAGCTACTGTGTGATTATATCAGAAAACAAACCAAGCTACACAATGCACATACAGCTACCACAGAAACCCCTTAAGGCCTGAGCACATGGCATGGGAGAAGAGAATAGCGCAAGTTTCTTACAGGGTTTTTTGAAAGGGTACAGTTGTGCAAAGTGTTTTTTATATTCTGCAGAATTCTTCAGTCTGTAAAATATTCCAAAATGTTTGCTCTCGGGCTGCGTTCTGATCCTTCCTACTTACCTCCCGCAGTTCGGAGGGGCCCATTATTGAAAAATCCATCAGAAGAGTTGTGTCTCCTACGGCTCACCCCAAAGCGGCCTTCTCCCCGTGGAAGATGCTCTCCATGTTTCTCAAAGGTGGCTGCAGGGGACTGAGGAAAGAAAAAGGTGACGTAATGAAGCATTCCTTAGGGGACTCCAGGAGCCTGTCAGTTCAACAGTGACATTTTCTCAATTGACCAAAAAACCAAACAAACCCACAATCCAGTACCAGTTTTCAATATAGCATCCAAAGCTGCATTGCTGAGCCAATGACATCAACAATCACACGAACCCAACTGGAATGGCACACAAAGTGTATCCTGCACACAGAGAGAACCTAACATGCTAATCTTACCAGCTGTCATTGCAAACACATGCTTTCTGCAAAGTTCATTTAAGAAATTCTGATACACAGGTGCTCATTCATTTACTCTCTCTCTAAAGACAGAAAAGCAAAGAGCAATGAAGGATCCAATCAGCCTGACCAAAACTCAGAGATACTCAAATAAGTTAAAGCACTTTTAGGCTGAAACAACTATGATGCCGTAGAAAACGTTAATGCTTCTAGCATGAAGATTCCAAAGAATCTTTTCCTCTTCACTTTCTCTCATTTATAAAAAATTCAGAGGTTTACTTTAAATGGATCAAATATCCTGAAATTACTTTCGTTTCCTGATATTTAAGCACGGAGGTGAAAGCCATGTTCTTATTTGTTCATCACTGTTGTCCATCATGATCTGGTTTGCTATTAAAATGTGGTGGTTTTTTTTCCCACTGCCATCCACAAGCAATGCAAATTGTTAAAGCCCTAAAAGAGATTTCCTGGGTCAACCTAAGCTTCTTCTGGAACCAGTTTTAGAAAGAAGATGACAGGCAAACTGCCCTCATTTTAAGATTGCAAAAAACTAATAAGTATTTCTGAGTTTGGAGTTAGAGCCCAAGGGTTTATAATCAATCTACTACTATGCAAGGGTCAGATTATTTTCATAAATCAAACGTAAATTATATTCTGAATTGCAAATAAGCGGTAACTCAAGTCTTGACTCCCACAGATTCAGGGTGATCTCTTTAATGATCTTCTAGTTGGGATCCCACTAAACTTTCAATGCAAAGACACTGAAGTACTTCCATGCCTGAACACAAAGATTTTTTTTTTCTCCTCTAAAATAAAAGGGATACATTTGTTGAAACAAAAATAAGAAAAGTTATTTTCACCTTAGTAAGTTTCCAAAAGCCTTTAAAAAAAACGCAAAAGAAGTTAAAATTAAACATTCTAAGTTCAACGAAACAGTGGGGAATTTTTTTGCTTTTTATTCTTGTCACAGCTTTAAAAGAAGATAATCTATATTAACGTTACCTTGGTTGACTGTGGCGTTGAGAAGTTAAGCCAGGCAGGAACAAAGTCATGCTGCGCCATTTAGGTCCAGTGTCTCCCTTCAATAAAATGAGGCATCAAACCTCATGGCCAGGATCTGTAAATGAAAAGAACATCCCTGACTGTCAACTTTGCCAAACTGAAATAATAATACAATTTACTTCCTAAAGCTTGACCTATATGAATAGGAGGGGAAAAGTGCTGTAATTTTTCATATTACACTTCAGCATTTTTTCTTCCTGCTGACTTTGTTCCTCTGTCCGAAACAGGTAAGAACTTAAACATTCCCAGTTACTTCCTGTTTACAATTAACACACCCACGAAATTCGTGATAGGATGGGTGTGGAGGTGACAAGAACACAGAGCAAACAGCATACAAAAGCCATACAACACACAGATGTGTAAAATCTAGTCATGACAGAATTTGGGGTACATTCCTTCATTGCTCATTGGCTCAGTTTACAAAGGGGTGGTCCCTGCATGTTTTATTCCAGAGGCTGTAAATCAAATATGACCAAACCAGTGATGACGATAGAGACATTGAGAGAAGATCAGAGACCTGAAAGACAACCATATGTCAACTCCTGCACCCCCTAATTAAAACTATATCCAGATCCACCAACTTCCATAAACCAGGGAGTATCCTATGCTGAAAGTGCTGTCACAGCTGAGAAACCAAATGGTTAGGAACAGAACACAAGCTGGTTGAAGGATCTCCAACTGAAGACCAGCTGAGATGCCTCATTGAGGAATCTGAAGCCAACTGTTCTCTCCAACATGTCACAGCAATTTCCACTGCTCAAAACAACAAAAATTCCACTATCGCTCTGTGTAACTGAACTCTGCCTTTTTGTGGAAGGTTCTACAGTTTACCAGTTTGCCTTATTTTTCAACTTTGACTCGTTCGTAGATAGAATTAACACTATACAAGCAAAGAAAAAAAGTGCATACTATCACTTACCCTGAGTTTGGCCTCTGCAGTCCAATGTCCTCAGTTTCTGTGCTTCACTGACCTTCGAGTTCCTTCCTTCTCCAGTATGCTGTAAGGCCAGCCTTGAGGCAACAGTGCGTCTCAAAGCAGAGCACGAGAGGCCGCACTTCGTGCCAACTGTGCCCTTCACCCCCTCAGCTGCTCATTTTAACCTCTATTTGCACTCTCACTACAAAAAAAAAAAATACCTAAGAAGGTAATTTATATTTAAAAAAAAAAAGCCACCACCACGTTCACCTCATTAAATTTCCTCTGGTTGTGGTAGTAGAGAAGTCAGCCTTTACATTACAAAAAGGTTTGTCAAGTCTGCATGACAACATTCAGAGCGACACCATGGTTAATACTGAACAGATACACTCAAGTCTGCTGGATAATTCATGATCTGCAGCAGATCAACCTGAACACTCTGGAAAAAAGGACGATGTTACATAAAAACGTTTGCCCCAAATGCTGAGATCTAAACAAGAAGCATCTGCCCAAGTGCTCTTAAAATATAAACTTCATTTTTATCACATACATCTGCTAAAAAAAGGTATAGTATTTTAAAAAAATGAATGTTAGGATATACTCTGGTCTTCACGTAACTTGGTTAATGCTCCACAGAGCTAAGCACTACTTGATATAAAGCTCAAAAGCAGGCACAAATTTCTATCTCCCCGTTTTTCACCATTTACATGCTGAAACATAGATCACATGAACAAAAAAAAATGCCAGGTCCAAAAATAATCTCTTCTACTCTATTTTTTGTAGACTGGGTACTGCTTTTAAAGGGACACAAAATATTCCACAAGAGCTTCTTGTTCTATAGTGGAGAGTTCACTTCTGGGTCGTAGTCCTCTTCCATCAAAGAGGTGAGACAGGAACTGTAGTCACTATAAAAAACAAACAAAACCCCATCAATACAAGTGGCATAAACATGACAAAGTATGACTAGAAAGAAGAACAGAAGAGAACATGAGCAACTATAGTGCAAGTGCCAAAAGCTATTTGATCTCCAATCAAAACAAAAACTGAAATAATCTAATTTAAAAAAAAAAGGTTCCTGAAAAGGTAATTTTTGCTTTTAAATTGTCATTTCCCAAATTTAATTTACAAAAGGGCAATATAAACAAGCTGAATCGGAATAAAGGGAAGAGCGGAGAAACTGCATGACTGCATGCAGCTGATGAAAGGGATTCCCTGCTTCATAGCAACTTGAAAACCCGCTGCTAAAATAACAACAGGACTCCAGGCCGCAGGTAGGCTCGGCCATTCCACGTGCTTCATTTCCTCTGTGCACCCACATGGTTGCTCACCTACTCCCTCACCCCCAGACTCCCCTCTCAGGAGGCTCCTGACAGTTAATACATCCACTGTTCCATTAACTCCTCCACAGAAAATACCACCACCAACAAAAAAGTGTTTTTCTGCTATGGCTTCTTATTCTTTGAACAATTTTACCTAACGAGAAGCAAACAGATAGGTTCAGTGCTCCTGAAACATCTGAAAAGTTTTATTGCTGTTTTGATGCTATCAGCTGTTTTTCAGGATCCCTTTAGGTGTGCCTCATTATGCCTTTACATTTGACTTATCAGAGTTTGTTTTCCTTGTTTGAATTCGGTTCCATTCTTTGATCAGTTTTGTTTTTTGTTGCACTTATGCCATTCTTTACTCTGCTAAGTATGTGGCTTTTTTTTTTTTTAAAGTTTTTAAGACGGCTTTGATAGAGGCTCAAAATAAACATACACAGGGAATAGTAAAAAAAAAAAAAAAGAAATCACCACCTTCTCATCCTGTGGCTCATTCCCTTTAATAAACCCTGTCATTTTTGTATCTTTTTTTTTTTTTTTTTTTTCTTTCTGGAACTAGATGTTGTTGTTGTTATCCCGGTTTGAGCAACACAGGACTAATTTATCTTCTAACGCCTGGGAAAATTGCATTTTTAGAAGACTGTAGTGTCTGGATTTATGAAAATATTTACTTTATAGCCAACTATGGTATGTGGGTTTCAAGGTCTCAGTGTTTTCAAGTTAGCCAGGTGCAGGGATGAGGATGAGAGTGACCCAGGCACTTGACTCAAGCTGGATTATTTCATATCACAAATGTCATATCCAATATAAATTAGAAAGTCTGCAGAGTTATTGTCTCTTTTCTATGATGGCTTCCATCCTGAGACCTCCTTACGTTGGTGCTGGACCCCTGACCCCTTCCTCCCAAAGCCAAAGTGCTCACAGTGCCCAACATTTGCTGACACTGCTGTTCCTGCTGATAGAACAGGCTAAGTATGATCCCTGTACATTTTATATTGGTATCAGTATCAATATTGGTCCTTCAGTTAATGTTTATTACTGGTAATCATCTAGTCATATTCTATTAAATCTGTGTATATTTCAGTCCTCAGGTTTCCTTGTTTTTCCTGATTTCCCTTGCTGGGTGGGGAGGGGTCACTGGGTGACAGAATGATCGTCTGAACAAGGAGTTTTTGTGGGTTCCTCAAACCATAAGAGTTGCGTAGGGGAGTTTGGGAAGATGGAAACCTAAGTTGTGAGCCATGACCACCTTTCTGCAGGTAGAATAACAACAAGCAGCCTCAGAACCCCTACAAACTACCAGCCAAGATGAGGCAAAACCAGAGTGGACAGGGCCATACGTGATACTGACCTGGGAACTTTCCGAGCATCCCACCCCATACCACAAGCTAGTAAGCGTCACACACCACAAAAGTGCTAACCTATCAAGACCTGGTTTTGTATTAAAGGGTAATTTTTCAGTGTGTTTAGGGACATGCTGGAACACCTGTTGCAGACAACAGTCTTCTCATCACACTGAACTCAGCACAGGTACAGAACTCCTTTAGATGTGACCTTCTGAGGCTGCTACCAAACATTTAGGTAGTAAAGTAGAAGATAAAAAAGGGACAAAGTCAATGCAGTTGAATATATTTAAACAAGATTCATTACCTTCTGAATAAATATGCTTTTCAGAACAAACTGTATAGCAATTAAGCCATGTCAAACTATTGACAGAAGCAAGTAATGCAATTTAAGAAGTTGATTTAATGAACCCTGAGAACAATTCAGAGAGATGTGAAAAACAGACCTAAACAGAGCAAAAAGCCCACACAGAACCGTTCCCTGGATTTAAAGGTATCTAAATAAATGCACACCACAGAATTACAGTTTTGAAGTAGGAACTAGGTCTGAGTATACAACAAAAATAAAAACACCACAGAAGTACAATACCCAGGTTCCACTTCACAAAAAAGGTTCCCAGTAACTTTGGAAAAGGAAATGGAAAAGGAAAGCACACCAACACCTATGAGTATTTCAGCACAATCAAAACCAAGTTGAAACTCTTTGCAAAAATCCAACCACCAATTTGCAGAAGATTCAGGCCTCCTAAGTGGCGATTTTGGTATCACTGTTAGTATCAGTGAGCGGGGCAGGTCATTACGGAGCAGTACCTACTGTGCACATAGACAGGTTAGTGCAACTCCTACACATCCCATTCTGCTTGCAACAGTTAGCATAAATTAGGCACTGCTGATCAAAAAACTTTACATCTGTTAAAGGACTGACCCCCACATCATCTCAAACCTTCTATCAAGTATTTTGGTTCTTCTGTAACCTTTATGCTGAAACAATCTCACTTGGGGGTGTCACAGTTACTGGGAGGCTCTGCACTGAGGTTGCAGTGAATTAAAGCAAGAGGCTTAAATTAATCTTCACCCATTTCTCTTCAGGTAACATACAGAAGGCACACTTCAGACAGTAAAGTCAAAGTCGTATCTTGAGGCCTTCCAAAGTTGTGTTTCCTGGCATGAGCCAGGTACTGAAGGCAGCTGGCTCTGTATTTCAATAGGCACATATACTACTCTTCAGTCATCACAGGTAGTTTCACAAAAAGAACAAGGAATGTCACATCAAAAGGCAATATTTTTTTTTTGCTAACGCAAAAAACTTGCTGTTAGGTGAAATGTAAATTTCACTACTACTTATACCCTTTGGTCTCCAGGATCAGCTCACGTGCCAGGTTTTACAGCCCCCTCTCGCGCATGCTCTGAATCCTCTCCAACATCACACACCTTCAATCTAAGACCACTCCTATAACCTACCATATTGCTGACAACAGTAATATCACACAATCATAACGGGCAAGACACAAAGTCTTTCAATTACCTTCTCTGACAGCAACCTACAATAAATTCTTATGAAAAAAACCTCCAAGAACAAGAGCAAATAACATCTGAGCTCCCAGGACACTTTCTCAGACTTTTAAGCCAGAGTCTGTAATACAGTTTATTACCAGTCAGTGCTTCTACGTAAATCTGTTGATTTTTTTTTTGTTTTTAGACACATTTATACATTTTTGCCTCCCAAGTGAGAGGGGGCACAGTTTACTTGTGCTTTGTGTAAAAGTCGATTTGTGGCTATAAAATGTCAGTCTCCATTCAAATGGCTGTTTTCTTGTGCTACCAAAGTGCCTGACCACATTCTATTCAGTTTTTCATGATACTCATGATTTTACGCATGATATATGTACTCATCAAGTCATCCTTCTTCCAAACTAAGTCAGACTATTTGTGGAAGCTTTCTCAACACCTCTCATCATCCTTACTAGCCTTTACCGTATCTTTTAGACACAAAGTCGTCAAAACTTCATAGAGCATTCAAGATTTGGGAGCATGACTAATGTATACAGTTGCAAAATTGTGCATTTTTTAACCTTTCTTCCTAATATCTAACATTGTTTCTTTTTAAAATATTTATTATTACATAGAACTGAAACGGCTTTTGCCATCTACTCAATAATGAATAGAGCAAAGATATCCCTCAAAGTGTAGGTGGGGTCTCTTTTCTCTGGTCATGCACAGGAGCATGTGTGTGGAACAAACACACATTCCCCTGAAGGCAAAGTTCCCATTTCTTCCCATATTGAATCTACAGTTCAGTTGAACTGGTCTCTGCTTCACTATGGAAAACAGCAAGGACAAAGATCATCCCCACTAGCCACTCCCAATTCCAGGAAAAAAAGCAAACAAAAACACTCATCAATGTAAATTTAATTAATTATATCTCTCTCCTTCTAAATGAGTTCAAGTTTGAATTATTTCTGGGAATAAAAATCAGAAAAAGAGCAAATAATAATAATATCACTAAATGATATGTTTTGTAAAGGTGAATGGACCTTTCAGAACAATGAAATCTTTATTAATTACCTTTGGTGAAGAAAAAAGGTTGTCTGTCAACTACCCCAAAATATTCATTCACTGATGAAAATGAAGAAGTCTTTGGCAAATAATATAAGTACATAAACCATTAAACTCTGTATAGCACTTGGGTTCCACTTTTTTAAGAATTCTAATTAAACTTAAAGAAAAAATTAATTATCAATTTTTGCATGTTGCATTAAAAATGTTTTAACTGTTATTTCACAGCAACTTCTTTTCATAAGTTTTTGTTATTACAGAAGTACTTTTTTCCCTTGCTAAGTGCTTAAATTTCATATCCACATATCCTTCACCAGTTTGTTTAACGTGCAAGTGGAAGAAGTGACATTTGTCACAGAGTCAAATAAACAGGTGAAAGTTGTCAGATGCTTTTACATATTATCAGATTTCATTGTGTATTTGTCTAAACAAATTTTAAAAGTCTGACATGAAAATGGAAGAAACATAGAAGCATATTCAATTTAAAGAGGCACAGGCTACAGTAAGGGACATACATAGTCCAGGACAAAAACTCTCATCCTCTAAAGTATCATTAATAAAGTGTTCTTGCTGTGTTACAGTTGAATTAGTTACACAGTTTAATCCTCCTGTTAACTTTAATTTCTACTCCTAATGTAGACTTGACCAGAGTTAATTCCTAAACCAGAGAGAATTTCTAAAACTTTGACTCTCAAACTGAGCTTTCCATACATACCTGGCAGTAGGAACCAAGGAGATATCCAATATATCAAGACCTATATTGACCATAACGTAAGACTAAAGAGACAAGCTAAAGATAATCAAGGCCCCTGAGCTGCAATATGGAATTACTCATTGGGAATGGATCAAGATGTTTCAAAACGCCTAAGAAAACACATAATTAGCCTGAGCAGCAGTGCATTTTTCCTCTTGATTCCTCTTTCACCTCCTACCTTGGCCCACAAAACTGTGACAGCCCAATGGGAAGAAAAATCTGTCCTGAGATAAAAGATGGCCTGCCACACCGTGCTGTTCTAGCACACAACCTCTCTGGGAATACCTGGAACCGGGGCTTCTAACTTTTGCTCACATTACGTACCGCAGTGCACATTTCTGAAGCAGACAAGTTTTACTGGATGCTTTTTCTGCCTCAACGTTCCCTGCAAACCTCCTCAGGTCCCTTCCCCTCTGCTGTCTACCTAGAATCCTATTAATGACATTAATTCTTTTTCTCGTCTCCTGCAACAGCAAATCACAAGGACTTGGAGCCTCTAGCAGAAAACCAGGATAAAAGTAAACTTTTACCCTTCGTTATACATTTATCAATCCAGCTAATAGCAGCTGTAAAAGGTCACCGGGACAACATCTGTCAATCTCTGCCACAATTTCAGCTCACTTCACTGCATGTCTATGTATTTCTCTAAATAGAACATGTTTACTTAAAAAAAGTAAAGATTTGTTTTTCTAACTGGCCAACTCCATTCGGGATTTCAGTAATATTCCTAAAGACCCGATGGCAGCTGGGTTGCAAAAGCATTCAGAAAAATTAGCGAACAAATTAATGGATGCATAAGGCGGAACAGAATTTACTTCCCTCATCAGTTTTCTTTCTGCGCAGCTCTTTTAAAGTTATTTAATCAAGCAGATACGCCTAAACTTACACAACAGACCTTTCCACTTAGCTACTCTTCAGAGCAAAGTGTCATTTAACAGGTGTATGTTAGTTTATGATAAGGAATGAATAGCACGTGCATCCACTAAAACATTATATCTTTCTAACAACTTTCGATTCGTTCAAAACACACACAGAAATAGCAAGTCACAGCCTGGAGCCCAGCCTAGGAGAAGTCACAAGCACGGTACAGATTTCCTTAAGGGTATCAAAAAGCCACCTGTGAAATTTCATTACTCTGTTTTCTAAAAAAAACCCAGAACATGGCTTGGTCTTACTATTATTAGAGATATTTTATTGAATGAGATAATCATATTTGGGTGCACAGCCCTTTTAAAACAATGTAATTACAAACCTTCCTTCAACCTCACATGCATTATTAGGCCTTACTATAAAAGGCACAAGTGCAGTATTACTAGTTCAATAGTTGTTATAATAACTGGTGAGCTACATCTTCACAAGCTGAGATAGTTTACTTGCAGTTAACGGCATGTTCACCTACATAAAATACCCACAAAACAAACTTACTTATATTCTGCTTTCAGCTTCCATTAATACAATTGTCTAGACACACCTTCAGTCTCTTTACACTATGGAAACACAGCTACCTTTTGAGAGGACAAATGTAGATGTTCCAGAATGGCACGTACAACTGGTAGTGCTCACAGACCTGAGGTATTATGCACCTGCATAGCTATACTACACATCTGCCATCATTATTTGTTTCTTTCCATTATATCAACCAACCAGCCCCCCAAAACGGTTACTTGAATATAAAGGGCAGTTCTATTAACTAAAAATACAATTTAAACTATGTTTTCCACAGTATCTGGCTGCTGAAAAAGCCAGCATCTAAAAAAGGCAAACCATCACTCATGCAGGATTTTATGGAATCATGAAAACATGAGCCCTTTAAAACACTAAATGATGGATTAAAATGTTAATCATGTACCAAACCGAAATCTTCCCAGATACAGACAGATATTAAAAGTTCTTGTGAAAACCAGCTATTACTGAAAGATTAATACCTTGTTTTTCAAGTTTAAAGCAAATGAATCTATCTTGCAGAATCATCAGAACTGTTTTGTGTTCTAGAAACAACACTGCAAATCTATATATTCCAAGATGAAAACATGCCAGAAGCTTGTCCATACAAAAGTTTTTTCCTGAGTAACAGGCTGGGGGTGGGGGAAAATCATTAACTGTTATGTATCTGACCACTTTTGCAAACCAGGTGACTAACTTCAATGAACTGAAAATAGGTTAAGAAAGGTCCATACAGACACACGTATACCCTAAAACTCTTTTCCCTATTGACAGTGCTCCCAGTGGAGTCCCGTGCAGTACTGCTTCACAAACAACCTGTCCATTTACCTGCTTACTTTCCATTTCTCTAAGGTCACACCGACCCGAATCCTACCTCCTTCAAAACTTCTGGAATAAATTTATGTACCCACCCAACCACATACCTCACAAAGCCTTCACAGTCTGACATCCAAAATGCAGCAAGGTCTGGGTAAGGAGAGGACTTTTTTCTTTCTAAACAGCAATTAAGAGACACAAGGGCACACAAGAGTAACATAACCAAATC
The DNA here is from genome assembly GCA_033628505.1 of Tringa tobata. Taxonomy (NCBI): domain Eukaryota; kingdom Metazoa; phylum Chordata; class Aves; order Charadriiformes; family Scolopacidae; genus Tringa; species Tringa tobata. The sequence goes on along the minus strand of JAHREE010150900.1, from coordinate 20,418 downwards.
ACAGAGAAATGTGACTTCTATCACTGTGATGTAGAAAAGATTCTCCACCAAATAAGAAAACACCACCAACAAAACCATCACCTTTAGCAATGCTATTGATTGATTACTGCCTGCCATTCCAGCCCCAGCTGATCCATGTTCCTGCCAGCAAGGCCACCAAATCATTACTGGGTCAACAGTACCAGGTACACTGAGGAGACCACAGCCCTCCAAAGCAAGCAAGCTTGGCTTTGGAAGCAAGCTGTATTTAATACAAAAGCCCAAAGCACATTTTGGAAAAAGAAAGCATCTGGGGAACCTGTACAGAAGCCTGTATAAGACGATAAGGCTCTGAACCTCAGCCAGCAAGTACGATAAGTTGTAACTGAACCGTTCCAGTGGGGTTTGGTGAGTTTACTCAGAGTACCCAGATAGGACCGTTTTAAACACGTCAAATCTAAAAGGCTCAACTCCTTATAAGCACAGAACGGGGACAGCATAAACCTCCTAGATATTGTGCCTGCCACTCTTTGATGTTTTAGACTCTCCAGCCACTGGCTGTACTGTCATCCCTTATGCCTCCCTCCTGTGCCAGTCAAGATTCCATTTCCCTCCTATGTCCCCTTAACAGTCTTTAGTACTGTTTATGTTAGAGAACTGTGCTATTTACCTGAAATATTAAAACCTGCTCACTGCTCTGCCCTGCTGCAGAGAGTAAGGTTCCAGGGACTGTACACGCCCCTATTAAACAAGTGTATCTATTGACACTACTGATACAAAACAAAGAAATGTATTTTAAATAGTGTTAGGCTTTAAACGTGAACAATGTTCTGAAATTTCAACCAGCTTTAGCATGTTATTAAATAAGGTATTTTAAATCTGCAGAAGGTATTCTGCTAATTTTAATCAAATTGAAAGGTCTTTTTAGCTCTTAAAGGGAACAAAATCAAACATCTGTTTTGAAGCGCACTTTGATCTATAGACCTTTTCAAAGTATCAGAAATCAAGATAAGGCTCTGTTCTGCCCTGAACCTTAGAAAGCACAACACCTTGTCATGGCTGCCTTTAAAAGTATCACTATCCTCCCCAAAACCTCATGACAGAATGACTGAAACAGCAATGGAGAGCCTATCTGTATGGTCTGCCCCAAGCCTTAATGAATAAAGTCACTTCTACTGCTCGGTAGCATACACCAGGATAATGTTCCTCATCATAAGGAAAGAATTGCAAATATGTAATTACTGGCTTATCCCTGCTGCGTACTACATACCTCCTGCCTACCTGTCTTCCAGAGATGTAGGCAACCTAAGCAGAAGTGAAGTAAGTAGTTCTACAGTACCTTGAAAAAAAAAAAAAAAAGGATGGGCGTTTCCCACTAAGGCTATTTTATAACCCAGTATTTTACCAGGTTTACTATCACTACTATAGCACATTTACATTTAAATATATTCCGTTTGGAGCTGAGAAAAACGTATTTCCTTTAGAAAAGAGCATCAAATGCAAGCAGACTATTTCTCAACTATTTGTGTCACGGGAAGAGAGACCATAAATCAAATACAGGGAAGTACAGATCTGCATTCCAGATGAAGGATAAGAGAGTCGAAAGCATGTCACTTGCAAAGAGGGAAGAGAACTGAGAGTCAACAAAATAATACAGAGAATGACATTCAGAACTAAGAGACCGTTCTTCTATACAGTATTACAGTAATCCTTCCCCTCGATACCATTATTCCAGCCCTATAAGACCAGTACTACAAACTGGGAAGGGTGGTACATTCCAGTTATAGGTACTTCCCACCCAAGACAACAGGCCGAGACGGTGGGGGACTAACCCTACACTCTCTGCTGCTCCCTCCACTTGGATCTTTTCCAAACCATTTTCCCTCCAAGACCAGGGCAATACGAACAAACTCCACATTTGTTTGTCTGTGACTAGGACACGACAAAGACATGTTCACTCAGCACTTTTCAGCATGTGTACAACACCTGCATTACAGTTTGTCAAGTTTACATTGTCTGCTAGGTTTTTCAATCCCACCAGCTTAACGTTTTCAGCACTTTCTCTAATTAAAGTATTACCAAACATCAACGCAGAGAAGTTACTGAAGACAATTCAGTTTCAAACAAGCGCTACACATGTAAAATAAACTGCATAAATAATAAATATTCCACTTGTTTGGTCTTGGCCTGAAAAAAAAAAAAAAAAGGATGAACAAGTGATCCCTAATCCTGTGATCTGATGATTTGCTGCATCTGGCAGATATATCCCTTCTGGACGTTTACAGTGTTTTGCTGGAGCTTTCTCTATGATCTAGTCTGTGAAACTCTTAGAGATAAAATAAAGCAAGGAGTTATGGACAAGGTGTTGTCCAGTTGGTTTGAGCTTTGTCTTCAGATCTTGCAGAGAATTATTGTGCTGCTATTCTGCAGGTACGCCGTGCAGGCCAATGACACTAAACAATGTCTTTCTTCTACCCTAGTGTCCTACGATAAGCTAGGGAATACTAGGAAAACATCATGGGGGGGTGGGAGGGTGAGGAGGAGGGGGAATGTTCAGAGGTTGCATAGTTCATCCCCTTCTCCTGAGATTTAAAAGACTTTAGCTCTATCCTCTCTCCTATCAGATGTCTTTGAAAATAAACTATGCAACGCCTCCCCCCAGCAATTTGTACAGTGATCTTCAGGCTGAAGGGCTCCAAAAATTAATCCTAAGATGTCTCAAAAAGTATCAGAAGAACGAGTTTGTTATCAGCATACTGGAATTCATTATGCAGCTATTCATACCTCCACTGGAGTATTTTTTTGGGAGCTGTAAATCAAAAGAGATTAGCATACCAGCATTCTCCAGCCTATCTCTACAATCTGTTTTGGTTATTCTTACGGCTTGAAAGCCCGTCCCCGCACCTAATGCCTAACCTAAATATATTCTGCTGCAATTTCAACCCATAACTACCTGTTTTATTCATGATGGGTATGGCAAGCTGACTAACCTCTCTTTGCAGATACCTTTTAAGACATCTTTTCTCCAGACCAGTACTTCAGTATTCCCTGACTGAAAGGCAACCTTAGCAGGTGGCAGCTGGGTTTTTTTTTAGGGGGGTTGGGGAACTCCCATAGACCACCCTGCATCCCAGTACTGTTTGGCAGCAGAAAAAGGATGTAAGAACATATTCTGGGATCGAATACAATCATGTTTTTAAAAAAACAAACACCACCCCCCCCACAGCAAACACTCCAACTTTACTGTTGAAGCTACATGCTTTTAAGTTCAAAGCACTGATGATGAAAAAAACTGACGTGACCCACCTACCAAGCATGACAGCTTGCAGGCAGTGACAGGATGTCAGAGCCAGCTCCCAGTTATACCTGCAGGTAACTTTTTTAAGCTGCTTTATAGATCACCTGCTGATGTCTCATGAAACACAAGCTGGATAAAACCATACCAGAGTTAAACAATCCATTTTTTTTTCTTCAATCCTCACTCAAGGGTTCTCTCTTTTACAGACTTTGTTATCTTCTTCACAGATCTTGTTACCCAGCCATAACTTTCCCAAAGCATGATAATATCACAAACTGAACGAAATACTTTTAGCTGAAGACCTACCACTCCTCAGCAGAATGGAAAAAGCTGTTTCACTACCTTATTTACAATGCTCTTTTACATGTTCCAGTATGACAAGTGAACTTTCATCACAGTGATCCTGCTGATTCACGATAATTTAGGAACCACTACAATCCCTAGATGCTCTCCCCTAGACCTGCTGCCAGCTGTTACTTGTCTGCATAAGGTAATATTCCTAAGCACAGTAATTTGAACCCATCTACACCAAAATGGCTGAAATCAATGCTATTGATTTCAGACCATTTCTTGAAATTGTCAAGATCATATAATCTGTGCGTTTAATAAGAATAATATTTCTATATAGAAAAGTAAAAACACCAAAGGGTATATGACCCAGGACAGACTTCCTGATGTGAACGCTCTCCCCTTTAAAGGAAGTACCCCTCAACACTTTTCATTATTCTGGAATTTTTCCCACCCCCACAGGTTCTCAGTTCCCTAAATACCGCAGGATAAATTCCATAAGGCCCAGTCAACCTGAAGACATTAAAGTCATCTTTAACCTGTTTCTCTACTTTAACTGGAGTTCAAAGTAGAGGAAAGACAGTTTTCCCAAACTAACAGTCAAGATCGTAACACAATCAACATTTTCAGGGTAAGAGAGTTCCCTTCGTGAGCTTTTTTTAAGATCAGCATCAAATATCTTTTCAGACCACCTCATGTGAATCCTGATTAACTCCTTGATGATGGATGACACATTGGAACACGATGGCAAAACACTCCTTTCTGCTGAAAAGCTAGAGACATGTTACAGTCTTGACCATACAAATTCACCAGCAACTTTGTGAATACCAATAATTTATATGCCCAGAATAATACAGTATACCTCTATGGCAGACCCAATCCTTTATTTACAAGTTAATTGTTCAACACAAACTGAAGATGACAAAATTCCAAGATAGTGACAATCATTGCCACATGCTCTGTATGTTGCAACTACACTATGAGGATCACACAGATAGCCAAGGAAGTAGTCACTGCCACACCAAACCTCTGTCCCTGCTGCCAGTCACTCCTAGCCATACCACTATCCACCCTGACACTTAGTATCTACCTTGACCTAGAACAGAACCTGAAAATAAAATTACTCTAAGGGAAATGAATTTAAAATTCTTCATTTCTTCCTGTCTTGGAAAAAGGGTATTCCTAAAACCAAGGATGCAACCAAACATGCATTTGGACCACGTTCTATACACGTGCACCTTTGGCTATTAAAAGCCACCAACATCACATCACAGAGCCGTGACGCTCCTTCCAGGGTAGAGGATAATTCTACGAAAACACTGAACTGTAAGTAATCATAAGATTCTAGGAGGAAAAAAAAAAAAAAAAAAAGAAAAAATACATTGGCATTTTGATAGAATAACTGTAAATCCTGGAACTTCAGTAGCTCCTGGTGAACCCTCTAGTGTACAATAATCCCTGAGGCACAAGGTCATACACTGCAAAACATTTCTCTCTGAGTACCATTTATTGCAGAAAACCTCAGTTATGTTTGGATGTACCAGTTCAATGGATTTTTGTTAAGCCAGACCTTGGAAGTGCAACTATTTCAGATTAGTTGTTTTATGGAACTGCATACATCAACGCTTTGCAAAGTCTTTTCCTGTTTATTTACAGAAAGGTCTAAGAAGCATGAAGTGTTAAAATTCTTCTTCTGACACTTCTGAGGCCAGCTAGAGAACGCAGCAACTGAAATAGTTAAGTACACTTTAATCAAGAAATTCCAGTTTGGAGTGATACAGCCTGATCGCTAATATGTATGATTAATTTACCCAATATTACTCCCCTTCCCACTTAATGTCATACTAATGGCCTCATCTAACCTAGAATTTTTAGGTATGCACAGTGTTTGCACATACACGTATGGGGCAGTGGATACTTAGCCACTATCAATCTCTACCTAAATCCACTCCCCAAAATGTAAATTTATCTTCTGACCATACAGTAACTCATTAAAGTTTGGCACATTTTCACAGGAACATATTAACTTACAGAACACAAGTTAAACAACATCCTGGCATTCATGAAGTATTCTAAGCAGGACCACGTTTCTGCCAACTTCACTGCTTTTCATCAAATCTGACAAGTAAAGAGAACATGCACTTCAATTACTCTTACTGAAACAAAAGCCACACACAATTTTATCCTGGTCACTGTGAAAGTGACAGTAAAATGTCTAGTGCCTTAGCAGAACAAAATCAAAACCACTCCTGCCTCTACAAATAAATTAACACAAAACCTAAAAATCCCAAACAAACTTCTTAGTGTACACACTAACTCACCAACTGCAAAATTCAGGAACTACGACCTTTCCCTGTATAAAGTTTTAGCAACAGTCATCCCATGGTTGTGTTTTTACAAAGCCATAAGCAAAAGCTGTATCCATGCAAGAGCAGGCAGCACTTCAAGAGGTGCTTTATGTTTTAGCTCTACTGAACATAGTCAGCCCTTTTCCAATCTGTTCATACAGACTAACAAATAAAGTGCGCCCAGAAGTACACTTCAGAACTAAGTCAATTCAGCAGCTACACAGCTAACTTCAAATGCCTTGTAATGTCAAAATTAAATAATAAAAAAACCCTCAAAACTTTAACTCTTAAGCCAATAGTTTTCGTTCACTTCTTAAAGACAAGAACTACATCATCTGACACACCACGCTACTGAAGAAATTCATAGATCCGACCACGATATTTTTCTGTATTAAAAGTATCCCACAGCTCTTGAAATATTTTTTACATTTTAGTGAAGATTCTTTTTTCTGTAATGATTAATTTCCTAATTTAAAACAGGAATTTCAAGATTCAGTAACACCAGGTACAAAGCAGTCACATCTGTGAGACAAGGTGACTAAATCATGCAAAACATTCTCAAAGTAAAGTATTTTTCCCAACAATTCAGAGAGTGGGCACTTCCACTTGATTTGTTATATATCACATCTGCATTCTGCTCCTCTCATTTCTGAGACATCTGCAGAAAAAAACGGGATTTGGTTTTTTAAAATACCATCTGTTCCCTGCATATTTTCGCTTTAAGTCCTAGTATGCTATCTGCAATGGAAACTTCTGTGTCATATAGGATTAAGAATACAAACCAGATGAATATAAAATGCAGAGGCTGCACTTCCCTACCAGAAAAAAAGAAAAAAAGAAGAAAAAACAGGGAAGCATCACCTGAAGCTTTTGTATTCTAAATACAAAACCTCAAGAAGTTCTTCTTAAGGTACTTTTCTCTAGAAACTATCAGAAAGAATGCGAGAGGAAAAGCTGCTCTTCTTAAACCTGGCGATTTTATTTCGCCCTGCCACTGCCCTACACCTGTTTCCTTCCCGAGCCAGAGACTGGAAGTTTGAAATACCGGTCTCCAAAGGGATGAGCACGGGGAACCTTTCACTGAAATACCAGCCATATTCATTCATGAAGTAACATTTGCATAGGCTTTCTTCATAACCACCTAACATTTTTATAGAAGCAGCGTCAACTCTACAGTAAACTCAGCTTTGACGGCTCTTCAAGTCTCTCAGCTGTTTCCTCATCCCCATACTTTTGCTGTTCCCATACTTTGCTCAGCCACTTGCAGTTTCAAAGTATTATCAACATTACTAACACTTGTGTCACTCAGATCTCGGGGGCGGGGAAAGGGAGGCTGTCTTACCTGGTCACGTTAATATAAAAAGATTTTTAAGCAACGCTCTTCAACAATTCTACCATTACTTACAAGGCTTTAAATAGCGACTGCTCCTCTGAAGCTGTTTTAAAAACCTCGCAACTTGTACGGACACCCACTAAGCGCTCTAAAATCGTTCCAAACCGGCTCATTGCTAAACCAAATTCAACTCACAGCCTTAATAAATGCGGCTTTGAAATGCGACGTGTGAACACAGCTGTTCTGATCAAATCCAGCTACAGCCCTTTAAGTTAAACCACGCCAGACCGTAGGCCAAAACCAGGCATAAAGCACACCGGACGCCCAGAAATAACTTTTCACGAGGGAAAAAAAAAAAAAAAAAAAAATATCAAGCCACCTCACGCTGTTTTCCTGTGAGCAGATAACGAGGGGCACCTGAGGAGTTTCCCAGCCTCCGTTTGCCCCGCTCCCCCCCGCCCCGCCGAGGCCAGGGCTGCCCGCGGCACACGTGTCACTGCTCGGCGCCGGCCCGGCCGCCCCCTCCCGCCGGGGGCTGCCGGAAAAGAGCGGCCCTAAATCCTCCAGAAGGCAAGGGAAACGGCCCCGGCCCTCGCCCGGTTTCGTTTCCAGCTCTCAAGCACACCACAGACGGCGGCGGAGTCGCCGGCGCCTTCCCCCCCCCCCCCCCCCCCCCCCCCCCCCCCCCCCCCCCCCCCCCCCCCCCCCCCCCCCCCCCCCCCCCCCCCCCCCCCCCCCCCCCCCCCCCCCC
>JAHREE010150899.1:12133-30682 GCA_033628505.1 Tringa tobata | reverse complement strand
ACGCCCCTTCCCCATTTTCGTCCCAGTGGCCCGTTTCCCCACAGCCAGCTCTGCCGCCTGTTTCCAGAACTTCCCTTCCCTCAAACATTTCACTGTTTTCTCCAGAAAACTACACACTGTGCCCCGAATGAAGCCAAAAGAGACACAAACCAACCCCAAACACATTTCCCAGACCCCAAACCCCAAGTCCCAGCCCATGAAATACCTGCGGAGGGCAAGGGCCTAGAGCCAGGAGACCTCTGTGCAGAGGGGTAACTGGGCGCCCTGGCCCTGGCCCCCTTGGCGAGTGCGGGGTGGTGGCAGGGACCAGAGCTCTGAGGGTGCAGGGGCCGCTCGGGGGACGGGGAGGTTGGGATCTCAGCGGCGTTCCGGCTGTCCTTGGGAAGAGGGTCTGCGGAGTAAGAGAGGAACAGCAGCATAAACCCTCACTGAACCCCAAACTCTATGACCTGATCAGATGCGTATTGCTGTCGGGGCTCCTGTGGGGAACCGGGGGCTGTTAAACAAACACAAAGATTAGGGCTGCTCGGCCAGCAGAGCACACCCCCTTTCTCCTCCCAAGGACATTGTCAAGTGCTGGCAGTGACACGGGCACCTTGGCTGGCACACGAGATTCCAGTATGTTTTAATGAAATTTCACATTCCGTGTTGATAATGACCACGGACAGTTATTGTTGATTTCAACAGTCAATGTTGACAATTATAAACTTTTTAACAATCTTCCCCAGCCTCACCTTCCAGGAACTGAGGAGGAGACGGGGGAGATGAATTTTATTTTTTTTAAACCCACCTGTGGCTACCAAGAAAGTCATCTGGGCCCGGAGCAGCAGCGCAGGGCTACTGCTCAGCAGGGTAATTAACACCCCCCGTACTACGTCCCAACACCGGCACCCGAGGTACAATTTCAGGTTTCAGATGACTAGAAAAATCTCTGCTCTGTGGAGCAGGAAGCATCACCAAGTGGTTTCCGTTTGGCTCCAGTTTCCGAAGCTCCCAGTGCACTCAGGAGCTGAGCTGGGTTTATCTTTATTTTCAAGTCCCGAGATACGGTACCGTCACTGGGAGGCCCGGCGTGGATTCCAGCCCAGATGGGTTTGTGAGACACAGGTCCCAGCCACTCCTTGACCTCCTGCTTGGGACACACCACAGCAGAACCGTGTGGAGAACGTGCTCTTCAGGGGGTGTGGAGGGTTACCTGTGGGGGGGCCAGGGCTGTGGGCGATGGTCCTGTTGTCGTCGTGCTCCACCGTGCTGTTGATGTCGGGTTCCAGCAGCGGGGGCCGGCACTCCATGATCTTGCAGGTGTAGACACAGCGCTTCCTGGCGTCAGTGGTGCTCCAGTAGACCCGTGAGCACCTGGAGGGTTCCCACACCACACCGTCACTGCGCAGCCCCGCAAACCCCGCCATTCCCGGCTGGAACATCCAGTCTCGCAGCGTTTCACGGGACAAGGCCTCCTGGCCCAACCCACCGCACACCCCAAGGTTCCTGGCAGCGTACGAATGCCACCATCCCTTTGTGTGGGTGTTGCTCCAGCACAGGTTTGGCACCCAACACACTGCAAGGCGTCTGGTCCCGGAACAGCTGATACTCACTGATAGCCGATGGGGAACAGCTTGTCCTCGCAGTCTGAGAGGTCGTTGAGGATCCCTAAGCAGTCTATGGTCATCGAGCCTGGGCAGGGAGAGCAACAGAAAAGGTCCGTGAAGCGGATTCCAGCACCAAAGGGGGGTGAAGGCTCCAAAGAGCGGCTCTTACCGATCATCATGTGTATGTTCTCCGGCTCCAGGCCACTCAGGAACTTCCTTCTCAAACTGATCCCTTCAAAGTCCACAAAAACTCTCCTGAGAACCTCAAACCCATTCTCCGGCACCACCTGGAATGAGAACCCACCAAAGGAACGGGTAATTTTAAAGGAACCCCCACACGTTTGCTCCACAGTGCCTCTAACTCCATCCTCGGCTTGGCCTTTTGGTCTCTGAGCTGCCACACGGTGACAGTCACCAAACTTCCTCGCGATATTAACGGCAGAGCAGTGCTTGCAGCCACAGGGTAACCCCCTCTGGAGGTGTCAGGGGCCACAGGGGGGTGGGTCTCACCTCTCCTTTGATGAGGTCCCGGTGCCGCTGGCAGTAAACCTTCTTGTCGTCCAGGAAGACGCAGTTCTTGGCGCGCGAGCACATGAAGTGGTAGTTGCTGGTGCAGGAGGTGAGGCAGCAGCCCACCGTGGCACCCGACTTCTGGCAGAACTCGCACCTCTGTGGAAGGGAACAACAGTGAACGACGGACCCCTTCCGAAGGCGGGCAGCCGTCAATGCTGTCGGTCGGGCTTCAGGCGCAGAGAGGGGTTCAAAGCAGGGCCTGACCCCCCAGCCCATCACTGCGGCATTTCCCCACTGACTCATACACACAGCGAGACGCGGAGGAGAGGAGGAGAGAGGAAGGATCCCTCGCACAGAACACCACCTGTGTTTGCAGCTCAGTTCTTCCAGGCCTGATTTTCCTGCTCGGGCCCCAGACCTGAGTCATGTATTTCCCAGCTTTTCCCTGCCTGGAGCATTCCCCATGGGGACGGCTCGCTTCTGGCCAAGGGCAGCCCTTCCCACTGCCGCTGCCTTAATCCATATGTAGGACCAAACGGTGCAGGATTAAACCAAAATGTGGACAAACTCATTCTGAGTGATGTTCCGGTCTCATCATTTTGTCCGTCTGGGAAGTGAGCAGCCACCAGCTCACAACAGAAGACCACTTCGCTCTCTGGGACTGCTGGGGAGCTCGGGAAGGAGACCCCACCTCTCTTTTTGCAGTGTGTAATGGAGCAGCTGCCAACAACCTGGATGTCAACATCCTTCATCTACGCTCCAACAAGAAAACGCTCCCTGATCAACACCTTGAACTGGGCAACACTCGCCTGCCATTTGTGTTTGTGTTATACCCATGTAACATCTAACCCAGGCCAAACTCCCGGCACAGGCCTGCTCTCTCTCCGAGCTCCTCTGCTGCCATCGGGGCTGGAACAGAGACCTGGGAGGCCCCTGGAGCAGGGAGGTGCTGGGCTGTAACGCGGCATCAGGCCGGGCTTTAGATATTCCATGTGGTTTTTAAACCCAGGCTGTGAGCACGGATACGGCATCGGCTGCCCGAGGCACCGCCTGGCAAGTGAGGACCTTCCAGGAAAAATACGGCTCCAGTCCTCCCGTTACAAATTCCTTTTGGTCTCCATGATATTTCTCAACTGAGCAAGGATTTTTCGGGTACCTCTGGTCAGGTCTATTATATACAGCGTAAAAAAAAAACCTCAAGGAGGGGACAGAGCAGAAAAGTGGCACAGACGGAATCCTTTAGCTGGGTTCCTGGCCTGGTTGCGTGTCCACCAGCTGAGGTCTAAGGAAGCGCTCCTCAGGGATACCCACCAGCTGCTTCCCCCGAATCACAGCCATGTGCACGTTCTTCAGTGAACCATCATCATCCTCAAACACCTCTGCTGACCACAGAGCACAGTTCACGTGCGTCCACTCGTTCTGACCGATGTAGAGGAGACGCCCAGCGTCCTGCAGAAGGGGAGGAAACCCTCTTTTCAGAGGTCCCAGGAGACACAACAAGGCACAGGAGCATCCCAGCCATCCCCAGTGCCAAGTGCTGCCCACACCAGCCCAGCTCCCGCTGCCCATACTCACGTTGGCACTGTCGTCGCCGTACTTGAGGCAGAGGGCGCACTGCCGGTTGTCCTCCACATCCGGAGGGGGGTTCAGCTCGGGACTGTCCTCTCTGCTCCTCTCCGAGCCTTACAGAAAAGGGGGAGAGAGAAAACACTGTTTGTTCTCGGAGCTCAGGGAGGGAAGCGCTTGTCTGGAAGGGCCGACACAAGGGGAGCGGGGCAGAGGGGCCCAACGGCAGCCCCCAGTTTTCAACAGGCATCTCCTAAAGCCGGGACAAGCACCAACCAGCCTCCCACAGGCCTTGTTCTAGGGGAAAAGGGGCAAATGCACTTCTGGGCCCACACTGGGCTCAGAACCATCTCACGTGGAACAGCCCGTGCACGATCTCAGCTCAGGGTCTCCAAAATCCTTCGGTCACACACAGACCTAACCCTACCCTCCCAGAATTCACAGAACTGCCAAGGCTGGGAGGGACCTCTGAGATCATGGAGTCCTCTCTCTACTACCGAGGGAACCGCTCCGGGTTTGGGGTGATCCATGTCCTTACTGGAAAGAGGGGGTGTGGGAGGATGCAGCGGCGTGGGTGAGTCTGGCTCTCCCGGCCCCTTGGCTTTGGGAGCTGGAATGATTTTCTTCATCAGAGGAGGCTGCTCGGCACGGCTGTTCTCTTCTCGCTCCTGCCACTGAGCATAATTATGGTCAAGCGACGGAGGCAGCACTGCGTTCGGCAACATCCCGCTGCTGAAACGCAACAAGGAGGCGGCTGTCAGAGCCGGCCGGGCCATGGGGCTCCTGCACCGCTGACACCCAGCACACAATAACCACTCGTTAATTACAGTCCACACGCGCTCTGAGCAAAGGCTACGACCCATCACGTACAGGGTACGGGCTGTGATGCGGCTGCCTGTATGTTTGGGAGGCGATGGGTGCAGAAGGGGGACTGTGAGGAAGAGGAGGAGGAGGGGGGAGGAAGGACAGGACGGACAGAACACTACACACCCAGCACTAAACACTGGTTTGGGTTCCTCTGCTTTAGAGCAGGGAAGTGATTACAGAACCAGGGAATGGGATTTAGTGTCTAATGTCTTCCAAAACCCCCAGAGCAGCAGCAACCCCCCCAGACAGGCTCCTCCAGCAGCTGGGGCCACAGCTGCACACACAACAATCACTTACTTGCTTGTTACTTTATTGGGCTCCCAAAATCTGGACTTTTTTACACTGAACCACGGAAAAACACGCTCCATTTGCTGAAGGAAAACAACACTGCGTTAGAAAGGTTATAGAACACACCCAAAACCTCACCGATGTCCAGCCCAGACCCACTGTCAGTGCCCAACTCTGAGGTCTCACTGACACCAACGGCTCCAACAATGTGTTATTTTATCCCTGGGAACACCCAAGCAATGGCAAGTGTGACAAACCCTACGGATTCCAAGGGCAACAAGCCCCGGTGACACCGAGCAGATCCCAGAGTAATGGTGGCACGGCTCACCCGGATAAAGAAGGACTTGACCATGCTGTTGGCCTTCTTCACCTCGGGCTGTCCTCCGTCAGAGTTGATGGCTGCCTGGATGATCTTCACGATGTCGTCACTGAAATCCAGCTGGAAGAAAGCCACGGAATTCCACCTTAGCAGCACTGGCTCTGTCATGGCTACACCCCCCGCTCATTTAAGGCATCCAGGTGATGAGAAGAAGGAACCAGAGCATGGGCTTCAGACCAGAAAAAAGAATTTGGCTGAAAAGAAACCCTTTGGGAAGCGGTGGAACTGCCACCTCCCAACTCCTGAATTCCCAGCTCCCAGCTCCCTGCCTGCCCTCGGCGCTATCTGGGTCTCAGTCACAACGTGCACACAAAGGACAACCCGTCCCGGTTCCGTAAGGGACACATCATAGAGCAGAAACAGTTTGACCGAGCATCCCTGCTGGTTCCGAAGGGCCACACCACCACGTAAACCACAGGGCTCTGGGCCCACGTCACCACAAGTGCCAGCCAGGAGGACTTTCAGCAGCACGTGAACCCACTTCCACGCCCACACAGAAAAGGCTTAAGCCTGCTCGGTTACAAACCCCATGTTTATAAACCCCCCCCATTGCCATAAAGCAATTCCCAGGATCTGCTCTATGGCAGGACCACCAAGCTGTGACGTACCACGGAAGTGTAACCTCCTTGGTCCATCCTTCTCTTCACCCCTTCCAGATCCAGAGGCTGCTGCTCCTCCTGTTTGCTGACCTCCGTCAGGACAGGGGGGTCGGGGCCCTCGGGGGAGCTTCGGGAGGGGATGCTCTCCTCTGGCTCGGGGTTTAAATCCGGCGGCTTTGCTGCCTGCAAACAGCAGTGAGCAGAGAAACGGGCGTGGGCAACTCATGGGGACGTTTGTGGGCACAGAGACTCTCACCAACGTGAAAGAAATGAGACTTAAGTTCTGAATTCCTGTCCAAAGTGTAGTGGCTCTATGATGTAGATTTATGTAGCTTTCTACGATGCTGTAACTGGTTGTTTGGATGAGGGGAGGGCAGCAGATGTCATCTACCTTGCCATCAGCAAGGCTTTTGACACTGTCTCCCATAACAACCTCATTGGGAAACTAAGGAAGTGTGGGCTGGAAGAGGGGACAGTGAGGTGGATTGAGAACTGGCCGTGTGACAGGACCCAAAGGGTAATGATTAATGGAGCAGGTTCAAGCTGGAGGCCTGTAACCGGTGGCGTCCCCCAGGGGTCAATACTTGGTCCAGTCCTGTTCAACATATTCATCAGTGACCTGGACGAGGGGACAGAGTGTATCCTCAGCAAGTTTGCTGATGGTACCAAACTGGGAGGGGTGGCTGACACCCCGGAGGGCCGTGCTGCCATCCAGCCAGACCTGGACAGGCTGGAGAGCTGGGCAAGGAAGAACCTCATGAGGTTCAACAGGCAAAAGCGTAGGGTCCTGCGCCTGGGGAAGAAGAATGTCAGGCACCAATAGAGGTTAGGCGTGGACCTGCTGGAGACAAGTCCCGAAGAGAAAGATCCGGGGGTCCTGGTAGACAGCAAAATGACAATGAGCAAGCAGTGTGCTCTTGTGGCCAGGAAGGCCAACAGAATCCTGGGCTGCGTAGGGAAGAGCGTGGCCAGTAGGTCGAGGGAAGTCATTCTCCCCCTCTACTCTGCACTGGTGAGGCCACAACTGGAGTACTGCATCCAGTTCTGGGCTCCCCAGTTCAAGAGGGACAGGGAACTGCTGGAAAGAGTCCAGCAAAGAGCAACGAAGATGATTAAGGGATTGGAGCATCTCCCTTATGAAGAAAGGCTGACAGAGCTGGGACTCTTTAGTCTGGAGAAGAGAAGGCTGAGGGGAGACCTTATCAATGCCTGTAAGTATCTAAAGGGTGGTTTCAAGGAGGAGGGAGCCAGACTCTTTTCAGTGATTGCCAGTGAGAGGATGAGGGGTAACGGACACAAGTTGGAACGTAGGAGTTTCCACTCAAATACGAGGAACAACTTCTTCACAGTGAGGGTGCCAGAGCCCTGGAACAGGCTGCCCAGGGAGGTCGTGGAGTCCCCTTCTTTGGAAACTTTCAAGACCCGTCTGGATGCTGTCCTGAGTAACGTGCTCTAGGCAATCCTGCTTCAGCAGGAGAGTTGGACTAGATGATCTCTATGGTCCCTTCCAACTCTAAAAAATTCAGTGAAATTCAGTGACTCCAATAGAACAATCTCACCCAGCTCAGAGCGACCACACTCATTTGCAGAACTCATATTTCTGAATATACATTTCAAGACGAAGATTCTGTTCTTTTGTCAAAAAGGCACCTTCACCACCACAGAGCCAAACCCTCCTGCTCCTCGAATTCCTTTACCCTATTTCTTTCTTTTAGCCTCACAAGCTGTGTTATAGATATCCACAGGAATGGACCAAAGCAACCGAACCTCCAGCCCTTGCCGTGCTGAGGAGAACACGGCCAGGGCTGTGGTGTGGGGCACAGCAATACCAGAGCTCCACCCCCCCCAACCCCAGAGCACATTTCAGGGCCCCCCCTCACCTGTCTGTAGCGCAGCAAGTGGCTGGTGGTTCTGGAGTTGAGCAGGGCTGTCAGGACCTGCCGCAGGGAGACCTGCAGCTCCTTCTCCAGCGCCAGGCGCCACTCGGCAGGGTGCTGCTCTGTGCAGTTAATGCAGGTGTAGGCCACACTCTCGGGCAGGTTAGAGAGTATCTCATACATCTCATCTGCAGACAAAAAACAAAACAAATCCCCAATCTTAACTACTTTACTGAAGGATGGAGACAGGGAAAACCCTACTCTGCAATTCCTGTCAACTGAAACACTTTTCATGTAACAAAAGCATCTTGTGGGTCTCAGCGATGCTGTGTTTGAGGCAGTGCTGAGCTTTGGGGTGTCACTAGCATCAGCCCTGGTGACCCGTGGCCATTTACAGGTGGTTTTTGGGTAAGTCACAAGAGGAGAGGGTGTTGTGGAAAGGCCCAAAGCGGGACTGGGTCTCCTCGCTGCCCCTCGCTCTTTGTACCGAGGAGGCGAGGGTTCTCCTTACCAGAGAGGTTCTCACACTTGGAGTGGACCCAGCGGTCGCACTTCCCACACTGCATCATCTTGCTCTCGTAGTCGTCATCGTCGTAGCATTTGTCGCAGAGAGGGCAAAAATTGCCTGCAGACAAGAGGTGGTTTTACTCAGAGGTTCAGCTGCCGGAGACACCCCAAAGGCCAGCGGTCACTCACTGGATGTGAGAAAGCAGCTCTCGGAGCCCCACTGCCGAGCTCCCAACAGTTACATACAACACCGCAACCAACAGCCACAAAAACAACCTGCCTTCTCTGGAACGTCATTACTGGGTATCCACGCTTTGGGGGTGGTGAGACTAATAAAATCCTACATGCAATTAGCTTTACAGAGTAAGACGAAAGGCAGGAAACTAGGTGGGACACCCAATACTCTCTCCCAGGCTTCCTCCCCATAGAGCCCCTCCAGATTCAAGGGCGTCACAGACTAACGCAAGAAGGAACAATCACTTTACAATAGGAATTTTGTTGCTTTTAAGTCAGGAGTCCTTTAAAATGTCTTTTTCTTCACTGCTCCTGGACAGCCCAGGCCAAGAGGTGTGTGAACCTGCTCCGCAGGGCACAGCGCTGAAGCTGTGGGAGCCCCAAAGCGACACTGAACCCTGGTGCCCTTTGCGACCCGCAGCACCAGCTCAGAGCCTCCCTTCCCACAGAAACCACCCCTGTGCTCTCGTGCTGGCCCCGGCACCCGCTGTCTCTCCTGCCTGCGCTGTGAGCGGCCCCCCGCAGCCTCCCGTCACTGCTCCCTCTCCCTGCCCCGCTCAGCCCCAGCGCCCGAAGGGCTCCTGCTGCGGAGTCACCTCCCACCGTACCTTTAGCAAAGAGTTTGGCACAGTCGTGGCAGAGGGAGAAGTCGTGCGACCACTGGGCGTCCCAGCCCTTGCCCGGCGTGGTGGAGCCGCAGCTCTTGCAGCGGACACACTTGGTGCAGATCTGGGAGAGGAAGGGGAATAGTTACCTGCTGTTACCCAGAGCCTTCTGTGCTCCAGAACGAACCAAACATTTCACAGCCTGTATCATTTAACAAGAGCTTTATGTGGCAGAATAAAGAGTTTCAGACACCAAGACTTTCACTGAAAAGAGCTCTCTCCCTTTATGGAAAGACTGTGATAATGCAATAAGAAAAAAATCAAAATAAATCACAGCGTAGTTCTTCTCCAAATTTGCAATAAAGAGAATACCCCATTTCCCTTCACATAAGCCAGCACGTGCAGCTGTGACATCTCTTCTGATCTGACACAAGGAATAGAAGAACAGTTTTCCAGCTCTGAGGGTATCGCAGCAGAGAACACCTGAAGACCCTCAGTACCGAATACTCTTTGCACTTGTTTAGATCAAAAATGTGAGACACAAAACAGCACATGAAGTTTGTTAACGAGGGAAATGCCCCCATTGCAAAGAGCTCCTTCCGCGTCCTGGGACTACGGTCAGAAGAATTACTGCAACTAAAAAAGGTGTGATCTCTCTAAAACCTGCTTGTTGAGAACCTCAGCAACAACCCCCTCATCATCTGTCTCCAAACACACCTTCTGAGGTGACAGACACCCTGCTCTCAAAGTCCCAGCAATGGCCCTGGAGCTCAGCCCTTCCTCTCACCCAACCCGACAACGTCCCAACACAGAAATCGCAGTCCCTCACCCAAACTTTCTTCTTCTTGGTGGGTTTGGTGGGGTAGTTGGGGCCCAGGCACTCGGGGTGATAGCTGTTTCGGCACTTGTTACACTCCAGCAGCTGCTGCGAGAACGAGGGGAAAGCGTCGGGAAAACGGAATCCCTCCCAGGGAGGCAAAATCCCGCAGGTTTTCGGTTTGTCTTGGCTCGGGGCAAGAGGAGGAAAAAGCCACCCCGGGAGGCTTCTCCCCAGCACAGCGGAGCCCCCGCTGGCCAGGCTGCGGAGGGAGGGGTGGTCCCAGGGGGCTGGGGGTACCTTGGTGGCCTGGTGCTGCCTCCCACAGACGTGGCAGAACTTGCAGCGGCGGCAGCACCAGTTCTCCAGCTGGTCCTCCAGCGGCCGCTCGCTCTCCTCCAGGCAGAACTTGTGGAAGGGCTCACAGCAGACCTGGCAATACACGAACTGCGGGGGGAGAGGGGAGGCTTAGGAGGGTGGAAGTCGCTCCCAAGTCCCACAGCAGCCCCCGCACTCCCCATCCCACTTTACACTGACAGAAAGGGGATCTGACACATTTTAGTGGGGCACTGTGAGTGTTCCAGGTAACCCAATATGCGCTCCTCTACCCGGAGCAGGGCTGATACCCCTTATCTGAGCGTCCTGAGCCCACGGGGCTCCTCAGCATCTCCCTCCCTGGCTGGGACACGGCCCAGACACAGCGGGAGGACTCGGTGCAGCGGGAGGGGACCCACAGGGCGAAGGGAAATGAATCTCCCTCCATCCGGCCCCAGTGGCCCGCAGGAAAGCTCTTCCCATTCCTATGTGTCCCCTATGGGGCTGGTCACGCCAGAAAAGGTGTCTCCTCAGGGCAGGGACACCGCCAGCTCACAGGGGCAGAGCGGCCCGTCCCCTGGAGCACCCTGACCGAGGAGGGGAGGGCTGTGTGCCCCACTGCACCCTCACGGCCCTCGGGGGAGCCCATGTCCTCGGGCAGGACCTCACCCCTTTCCCCAAGTGTTGTTCTCCCACCATAAGCCCCTTCTGGAGAGCCGGCCGGAGGCACCCAAAAGGCACCGTTTGTGCCTGGAAACATCTAACACATCTCAAGCCCAAATCCAGCTGTTTCTGCAGCACCAGAACCTCCCCAGCCACATTTCGGTGACGGCTCCAGCACTCGACAGGTACAGACACACCGGGACGTGCCTCGGCCCTGGGACACCGCGGAGCAGCCTTTACTCCCCGAGAAAGGAAAGCAAAGCCCCCGCCCCATGCGGGATTCCCAGTCCAGGGGAGAACTGGCTGCTCTTGAAGAGGACGTTCTCTATCTCTAACAGCTCAGCTCCAAAGCATCGCACGCGTTTCCAAACTCATTTTAAATACCCTGCAGTGTGGTATCTTGGGGCTAATTTTAGCAAGGACAGATTTACAGGTGTTACTTTAATTTCTTCTGGGTTAAGGCTGTGCTATGATTTATGTACGCAGGAAGAGGGTGCTGTAAGTCAGTGAGGAGAGCAGAACACAAGGCTTTACCTCCACGTGTCCGCTGCTGGCACAGAGAAAACAGACCACCCTGGGAGTGATGGGGACGGAGGTGACGATGCCCAACCCCCCCATCTCCCAGACATTCTCCACTTCACAGTCCTCCTGAAAGCACAAAAGCAGAGGTCACCAGGCAGAAAAGGGCAACAAACACCAGAACACGCAGGGGCTGCTGCTCCGCACGCTCCCGAACGGCGGCCACGCCAGGTGCTGCGCCAGAACAGCCCCAGCGCTGTGCTCGCCCCCCGCTATGGAACCGGAGCGGGCTCTCTGGGGCTGCGGAGCTGCCACTGACAGTGAGGCTGAGGAACAGTTAGACCCCAGATTTGTATCAAACACTGATGAGATCTCGCTATAGTCTCCGGCATCAACACTTAGAGATGGACTGGAAAATTCTTAGGAAAATATTGATTTTTATTATTTCAACACTGGTTGTTCAGAAAAGTACATGATTTTCTCAGTCGAAAACCCCAGATACACCCAAAGTGTGGTGAATCCCAAGGTACTAATGTTCTCCCCAGATCTTGTTGGCTCAAGTGCTGGGAAGGTTTTATAGTTCCATCTTAATGGAAAAATTCTTCATAAACCTCACATTCTTGCTCATCCTCACACACTGAGAGTTAAGGTTTTAAAGCTTTAAGTGTCTCTTCGTCCTGTACTCTAATTACAAGAGAAAAAAGGCAGAAGCAGCTTCTAAAGACCAAGCGAGTGACTCTGGGAGGGCTCCTGTGCGCGGCTCTCTCTGCGGGGCACCAGAGACCCCACCTCCCGCGCTCTCGGGCTTCAGCCCTGACCCTATGGCCGGGAAACACCCAACGCTCAAACCGCTTTGCTCTCTACCTTGAAATCCACCCGGATCCTGTGCACTCCGTCCGGAGGAGGCTTCTGCTTGGAGCCGCTGCCGTTGCTGAGGGTGCTGAGCAGGTTGAGGGTGCTGCTCTCGGGCTTGCTCACGGGAGGGGGCTTCTCCTGGGCGGGCAAAGGAGCCACGTCAGCCCCGCACGGGGAAACTTCACCAGCAACTACAGCAATCCACACCCAAACCGCCCCGCGAGCGACGAGTGGGTGAAAGCAGCCACTCTGCAAAGCGTTTCCTGAGAGCACTGCACACCGGGTGTCAGTTCTCTGTCCATCTGCTGCCTTTCCCTCTGCCCCCGCGCTGTTCTCTCCCCACAGCCCAGGCTTGGGTTGGCAGTGGGCAGCCACTGTGGGTGGAACTGGTCCCTACAGGCTTCTCCCATATTTAAATAAGATACTGTTGTTATTTTTTTCCCCTACCGGAGTCGTTTCTGAGGCAAAGGCAGTTCCGTATTTATGGGAACGCTGCTAAATCCAACCCCACTCCACCACGGAGAGGGCTGAGAGAAGGAGTTAACACCCAAACCCAGTCCCGGGCAGGTGCCAAGTCTTTGGTACCTAGGTTCTGCCCAGATAAAACCCAACATCTGTGAGCATAAACCCCCACCTGCCTGAGGGTTCAGTAACACAGTTCTGTTTTCCAGACAGAGAGAGAAGCCCAGAAAGGCACTGACCGCACAAACAACTCACCTTTTCTTTTGGTTTCTGTTTCACAGGGAAGGTTGGACGGGGAGCAATTTTTTTGGGTTTGCTTTGTTCCGGGCCTGGGAAAGGGGGAAAAACTGTGAGTATTTCAAGTGACTGAGAGCCACCAGCAGAGAAGAGAAGGGACAGCAGCCGGCAGGGTAAGGCCTGATGGATTTCAGCCCAGAATTTCTCCACCTTCTTCCTCCCTCCTGGAGGCACAGCCAGGGCTCCGCTCTGGGAAAAGCCTGGTGGGTTCTGGGGCAGAGCCACTGGGTGCCGGGGCTGCCCCGTCAGTGGCTGCGCTTGTGCCCTCTGCCACGTGCCACAGCGGGATGTGCTTTGTACCAACAGACCAACCTACAGCTCACCCCGTGTGTCTCACAGCCAGAGAGAGACATCCAACAGGCTCCTCAACACTGAAACCAGACCTCAGAACGGCCACGGCAACTACAGATCCCAGCAGAGGTGCCCACCTCTCCCCCCGCCCCAGTACACACCCCAGTTCAGTGAAAGGGAAGCCTGTTCTAAGCAAAATTTCCAAAATAATCCATTGTGATGTCACCGCCTCATTAAGCAACTATCGCTTCTAAAACCCACCAGCTCTTAGCGGTGGCAATATCGCTACTGAGCACAACTCGAACACACTGAGGATGAAGAGCCCATTTACCTGTTTCTGGCTGGGGAGTGGGCTTCTTCTTCGGCTCCGAGGCGGGTGGTTTGGGCGCTTCTTTTTTGAGGGGTGCGGAGCTGGGCGGCTGTGGTGGTGGTGGCGGTGGTGGCTGGGACTTCCCCGTCTTCCTGGTGGTGGGAGCAGGGAGTGGTTTGGGCTCTGGCACAGGGCCGGGGGGCGTCCCGTCCTCCTGCTTCTCCTCGGGGGACCGGCGTGGGGGCTCGCTGCTGCGCTTCACGGCACCCTCCTCCCTCGGTACAGTGGGCGGGGGGGCTTGTTTCTGCCCTGAGTCCAGCTGGTTCTTCCCAGAGTGGCTTTCCTTCTTCTCGTTCGTCTTTGACTTCTTCTCTTTCTTTTTGGCAGCTGGGAAGAAGAAGCGTCAATGAAGCAACGGTGTGACTTCTGGTGATTTAACACCAGGAGAGGGACACTGTGATGGCAGAATGGTGTCACTTTGTCGTACCGAGGAAAAATGGTACTCAAAAAACCCAAAGCATGTTGTCAGTGCACACAGGCTCCTGCTGACACGTGGCTGCACCTAGAGCTCAGTGTGGCCACCATGACAGCACAAAGAGCAAGACTTAAGCGATGAAAAGGTCTCTCTCGTGCCAGACCCCAGCCCGGCCTCGGAGCCTACCTTTAGCTTGCTTCTGGAGATAGGCTTTGGAAGGCATCCACTGCAGATTCTGACACTTCCTCATTCTAGAAAGAAAGAGCGTGTGAAATCAGAAGGGAAAGGCAGGCAGTAAGAGGGCACTCTGTAAATCCTCAGCAGGGACAACTGAGAAACCCGTTATCAACACACCTACTACCTTTCCCAAGCGATCCTCTCCCTTCCTCAGAGACATGTAAAAGAAACCTCCGATTTCCCCCTGTATTTCCCTTTTTGATTCCCACACTCCCTACAGCGATGCTTTACGAACAGCCCCCACACCCCAACCAGCCTTATTGCTGCCGCTTCGGTGCCAGCCTCTCCAGAGGGGCTGGCTACTCCGGTACAGTCCATTTAATGCAGGAATTAAAAAAGCCCAGGGCTCAGGCTAAGTGATGTGTGTAAAGAATGAGAGGGAAAATCAGGGCAGAGCGGTGCTTCTCAGTGACACCCAACGCCCCTCAGCGCCGTGCCAGAGTCATCCAACTGGGACAATAAACCAGAAGCACAGAATCACCCAGGTTGGAAGGGACCTTCCAGATCATCGAGTCCAACCATCGACCCAGCA
Source organism: Tringa tobata (assembly GCA_033628505.1). Taxonomy (NCBI): domain Eukaryota; kingdom Metazoa; phylum Chordata; class Aves; order Charadriiformes; family Scolopacidae; genus Tringa; species Tringa tobata. The sequence goes on along the minus strand of JAHREE010150899.1, from coordinate 15,885 downwards.
CTGACAAAACCATGTCCCTCAGCACCACATCTGCCTGGCTTTTCAGTCCCTCCAGGGATGGCGACTCCACCACTGCCCTGGGCAGCCTCTTCTAATGTTTGACAGCCCTTTTGGGGAAGGAATTGTTCCCAATATCCATCCTAGTCCTCCCCTGGCACAACTTGAGGCCGTTTCCTTCAAGAGAAGAGCTCGTAACAAGCACACCTCGAGTCAGGATCTTGGCTCTTAAATCAAACCTTTTACAAGCCCCTGGTGAGGTCCAGCCCCAGCCCAAGATTAATCCGCTCAGAGCCCGCGCTGGGGGGTAAATCTGCTTGCCCCCCCCCCGCTGCCCCAGCCCCACACTCACTTGCAGCACTGCTTCTTGATGTTGCGCCCGCCAAACTTGGGCTTGTCCAGGCAGTTGGTGCAGACGCCGCAGTCCTCAGGGACCTGGCAGCCCGAGCACTGCCCACAGCGCCGCGAGCGCCGCCCCTTCTTCACCGGCGGCTCCTGCTGCGCCTTGTTCCTGGTCACCGGCTTTATCGGCTTGATGGGGGGGGCCAGCGGTTCCGCCTCCTCTGAGCCCGCGATCGAAGACTTATCTACCGAAAAAAGATTTCTAATGTGAATCCACTCATCTCAGAGAAGGCTTCAGCAGCGTCCGAGCTGCTAAAGGAATTTATTCCCCACAGAGTGGATTTTCACGCCTGGAACGCCAGGCTCTCCACTGGCAGAGCCACACAAGGCATCGTGTGAGCACGTGTGCACATACACATACACACACACATACATGTGCACTCACATGTGCACACCCCCCCCAGCAGAGCATAAGTTTAGTGCCGAACACATGTTTATAACGATTACCGAGGGCTAAAAGGATTAATGGCTGTAAGGAAGAGCCCAGAGCTGTTTAACACTTTCCCTCGTTAATCACTCCAGGTCCCCGTCCTCAGCGGTCACCAACCGCCAACTCTGTGCCGATGCCCAGAGGGAACCCACAGCTCCCCCCTCACCGTCGTTGCCCATGGAAGACAGAATCTTTTCCCGCTCCTCCCAGGGTAAGGCACTCAGCGTGGGCATGTCGTCGGGGAACACGGCTCGCTTGCGGCCCAGCGCCACCGCCGCTCGCCGGCAGACATGCTTGATGCGCGGGCCTCGCACCGACGCCTCCGACGAGTCGCTCTCCTGGCCCTGCAGGTCAGAACAGCACGACAGACACAACTCCTGAGCGAGGTGCCAAAGGGAGCCTGGGAAACAGCTCGTGGAAACCTCTAAATGACCTGAAAAGAGTTAAACTATATCTAGGCTTGCACTTTGTAAGAATTGGGATAAAAATAAAGACTCTCAGCCTTCTGAGCCTCAGTTATCCAGGAGAGGATAAATGCGAAGGAACAAGAGGCTTTACCCCTTTGGAATTACAGGGTAGTTTCTACCTGCTGCTGGGAAGCAAACTGCCTGGGTCACCCCAGGGCACCGACAGCACCAGGGTCAACTGGAATTAGACAAACACTTGGTGCCCCCTGGTCCGGCAGAAGCCAGAAGAAACGAAGTTGTCTGACAGCCCTGGGGCTGCTGCCCTTTAAGGTGAGGGGCTGAAAGAAACGTAGCCTTTTAGTGCAATTTTCCACGTTTCCACCATAGGACTTTCAACTATCTAACTCCTCCCTAAAGAACTCCCCCAGAGGGCACTGAGGACCGGGCTGTGGTGACATCAGGCACACAGAAGTAGGTGCTTGTTCATCTCCGGGACAACAGCATGGGAGTCAGGGAGTAAGGAGAGGAAAAGTTTAACTGAGGTGTGTTTCCCCCACCTTCTTGGCAGGACAGGGGAGCGGGGAGAGGGCCCAGGGAAGCGGGAGGAAGCAGACCCCGATCAGGGGCAAAATCCCAACGGATTTTACTCCCGCCCGTCAGTGACAGATGGTCCCCGTGCGCAGTGACAGAGGGGCCAGACCAGCTTTACCGTCCCAGGGCAGCTCCACGCTCAGAAATACCAAGGCTGAGAACGACTCCTGTCCTTTGCCGGACCTGTGCTTTGCAGAGGAAGCACTGCTGCTCCCGCTGACCCCTCTGCTCGGATGGACATAGAGGAACCCAGCAGCAGCTGAGATCTAAAATTGCACGCAGCCCCCCTGAGGTGATGGCCCCCCTCTCCCCCAGCTTCTCCCAGGGCTTCTCCTGCTCAGATCATTGCCAGCGGCCGCTCAGCTCCGCACTGTAACGCTTCATGCTCAGGGCACAAAACCTCCTGGTGACCCCCAGGGCAAGTTCCAGACAAGACACACACCAGCAACACAACCCGAACGGGGCCAGTGGAAAATACCTGGGCTTTTGGCTGGTCTGCTTGTTTGAGGGACTTGCTCTTCTCGATCTTGTAGAGCTGGGCTTTGGCCTTCTTGAGGAGACTGGCCACCCTCTTGTCGGTCATGGGCAGTTTGTCGGCCTGCGCCAGCATGGAGCTGATGGAGGAGGCGGAATGTTTCACGGTGCTGGAGGAGGGGGCAGAGAGGCGCAAGGCTTTATCCTTCTCCAGCGAGGGTGCAGCGGGACTGAGCTCCATCTCCGACTTGTCCAGCCCCCCGCGGCCCTTCTTGGAGGGTTTGGCTTTGACAGCCGCCGGGTCGGCCAGCGCAGCAGCAGAAACCTCTGCCGCTGGATCCGTGCCCGTGGACTTCTTCCGCCCGGTGGGTTTTTTGGCAGACGACGATGCCGCAACGTCTTCACTGACAACTTTTTCTTTGGGCATTTTACCTACAGGGAACAAAGTGGAGCCGCTCTGGATTTCCGAGCCTTTCCTCCTCTTTTCTTTCCTCGACTCCCGCTTGTTCTCCTTTTCTCTCTCTCGGTCCTTCTCTCTGCTCTTGTCCTTCTCCAAGCTCTTGTCAGCGTCTTTGTCTTTGGAGAGATCCTCCGCCGCCCGCTCCTTGTTTCTGCCTCGCTCGGTCTGGGGGCTGGATGTGAACCAGGGGAAGAGGGGAGCAGGGCTGCCAGAGGAGAAGGGCTCTGCTGGAGCACTGCTCTGCTTCCTCGGCCTCTGGCTCCTCTCTGCCGACTCCCCAGGCTGCGCCAGGGAATGGGAAGGGAAGGTGAAAGTGGAATTTAAGGCACTAGTGGCAAGAGAACTGACGGAGATGCTAGTGAGTGAGGAGGAGACGGAGGACTGCGGGGTGAGGGCTGTCAGGTCCGAGCTGCTGAGCCTCCCGCTCCTCGTCCTCATGGAGTGTGAAGGAGACCTGGGTTCCGAGCGGATGGGGCTGAACACCCTCCTCTTCCTCTTGCGGGAGGAGACCCCGGCTGCCGAGGTGCCTGCGGCACTTCGCCCCACGGCGGAGGGCAGGGTGACGGACTCGAAGATGCGGGAGTGGGCCTCGCTGGGGGTGAACCTGGGCGCCCGCAGCAGGGGGCTGCGCTTGTGCACGTCAAACCTGGAGCCGGAGTGCAGGGAGAAGAGCCGTGCCGGTGCCGCTGCTCCCGGCGCCGAGAAGCCAGAGGCAAAGCCCACATCCTCCGGGGTGAGCGGCGGGGGCCTGAAGTTATCGAAGATCGGTTTGCGGATGAGCCCCTCTTTGGCGTACTTGGCTGAGGAGAAGTACTGCGGCTCTGCCCGGGAATGCTTCAGGGAGGTCCAGCGGAAGGTGGGCTCCCGCAGGATGGACTTGCGTTTCTCCTGCATGGGCGCGGCAGAGGCCGGGAGGAAGGGGGAGGCCAGCGGGATGGTGGGGGGCATGAGCCAGGGGGTATGATCTGAGATGCCAGACGCGGGCTGCAGC
>JAHREE010150899.1:0-11828 GCA_033628505.1 Tringa tobata | reverse complement strand
CAGCGGCGGTGGGGGGGTCAGCAGGGGAGGAGGGGGGGAGGAGGAGGAGGGCTGCTGCGGCGGCACGCTGGGCAGGGCCGACAGCTTCTTAGTCGTCCTCTGCCCAAAGCTGCGCTCCGTTATGGAAAACCTTCTGTTGCGCCGGTCGCTGGCATCGTTCTCGGGGGACTGGGGAACGGGCAGCGGCGTGTGAACTTCAGGGGTGTTGCTGCGCTCCTCGGAGAGCGCCTGCATCTCCTCAGAAGCCTGGGAGTCAGAGGAGGTGTCCACGCTGGGGCTGCTGGAGCGCGAGGAGTCGGAGGACATCTGGGAGGAGTGCTGGGAGGCAGCGCTGGACTTCTCACTGGAGCCGCAGGAGGTGGCACTGAACCTGCTGTTCGGGGTGGATTCCAGTCTGGATATTTTGATGGGAGGATCATAGTCCTCGTCCTCGATGAACCGTTTGGGAGTTTTGATAATCCGGGAGGAGATGGCGCTCACAACCGGCATGATGAACTGCCGGATGTTCTTCAGTTGGGTTCTCCCCTTCCTGCCCTGCAGTTTTGCTGCTTCTTTCTCAATCTTTTTCTGCGCCCCCTTTTTAGCCCGCTGCAGCAGCTGCTTAGCAATGGCAGCATCCGTCCTCTTGGTGGAAGGTATGATCCGAACGGGCTTGATTCTGCGTGGGCTCTGCCTGACTGCGGCCTTCTCCTCCTTGCTGAGCGGCGGCGTGCCATCCTTCTCTTTGCGCACCCGCTGGGGCTTCTCCAGCTGCGAGTTCATGACTAAGGCGGAGGAAGGCTTCACGCGCTCGGAGGAGGGCGGCCTCCCTCTCCTGCGCACCATCTGAACGCTCTTCCTCCCGATCTGAAGTTTCGCCCCAGACTTAAATTTGGACTTCAGGGGGGAGAGCTTACTAGTTCTTAATTTCTTGATTTTAGTTGCTTGCTGAAATGTAGTGGATGGTGACCTCTTGATTTTCTTCAGACTCTCTTTTTCTTCTTTACTGCCCTTCTGGCCGTCTGAGGTGTCCTTTACTTGCGAGAGTTTGAACTTCACACTGGTGAGCGTCGGTGGCCTCCCTCGCCTCTTCTCCCCACTCTTCAGCTCCTTCTTCTTCACCTTCTCCATGGGTGTGGTCTCAGACTTGCTGGAGGGGGAGCACACAGACGAGGAGTCTGAGAGCACGGCTGAGCTCCGGTCAGAGCTGCTCCGGGGCCTCCCGCGAGGCTTCCGTGGGCTAGATTTAACTGGGGGGGAGCAGAGAACACACACGTGAAACGTCTTCCAGTGTTGGGTCAGCGTTACCCAGGTCACCCAAGCAGTCACCCAGCATCACTCACACCACCTGGGCACGTTCCCAAGACATTCCAGGTAACCAACAAATAAAACCACAGTTTGACCAATCGATGTAGAGTTCCCTCCCAACAAACCTCTTCTCCCACATGAAATAGATCATTTTTTGAAAACCACAAGGCTTTTCACACCAGCTACGTGTGCAATGGCACAAACCCACCATCACCCTGATGCTGAGTGGGTAAATAACTCTGAAGGCACGTGCCACCTTCCAAACACAGCAGAAGATGTTGGTTTTTGTGTTTTAAACAGATCACAGGTAGCCGAGAGGAAAAACCCAGTCCTCCTGCAATGCCACCCACCTGTCCTGCAAAGGGACAGGCCAGTAAGCCCAGCAAACCCAGCTACTCCCCCTCTGGGTCCCCTCGAGCTGTGACAAGGCTCCGAGTCCCTTCTGGAAACCCCCTGGCTCGGGGACGGTGGTGATGGGCAGAGGGGTGCACCGAGAGCCTTTACTGACCAGGACCCCGGCCACGGCTGAGCTCACTCACTGCCCCGTGGGGATTGGGCCCTACAGCTCTAAAGCTGGAAACACAACAGCTGAGCTACAGCTTCTCCTCAGAGGTCGAGATTTGAGGTGTTTCCAAAAACGTGAAGCTTCCAGTTACGGGTGACAATGAGTCTATCGGAAGATACTTAAATATTCAAACCAGTCTTAGACCCTTACTATTCAAATAACTGCCTCTCCAAAACGCTAACGTGAGGTTTCAAATCCCAGGTTCATCACTGTAACTCTTTTACTCAAACTTCCCTAACGGATCAGCGATAAACTGCCCCAAACTGAGCAGAATCCAAGGAGCGGGGTGGCCTTTACAGCACATGAGGTTTGATGGAACAAACAGGAGGGACAGGGCAAAATTTTCACCAAGGAGGAAAGAGTCAACGTCCACCCCGCGAGTGGGACGTACCTGTGGGGGAGCGCGTGGGACTTCGCACTTTGACTTCTTCATCTGAACCAAAACCTAGGAACTGTTCATCCTGCAAAGAGAAAGTGGGTGGCAATTGAAGCCATGGACATTCACGTGAGAATGACCCTGGCTACGATCAAAGCGTGGAAGGGTTCTAGAGGATGGTCCCTCTAACACACTGGTTTGTTCTTCCAGCCAGTGATCGCTGTGAAGGGAAGAGAACTTGTGCACAGAGACGTGAAGCAGTTGCAGTTTACAGCTATGGGATGATCAGACAGAGTGATGGGGAAACAAAGGACACGTGCGTGTGGGAAACAAACCCCTAATGCACAAAACCTGCTGCTCGTACCCAACCACAGAGCTCTAGTTTTATGAACTGGTATTGAAACCCCCCAAAGCCACACTCCAGCAGGAGAAGCGCTTCCATTTTGGACCAACTTCCCCCAAGCTCATGCAGAAGCCTCTCTGGGTGAGCAGAAGCACCCAAGGTCCGTAATTCTGCCTCCACCAAGGCTTTGGGGCTTGCACCCACCACCATGCACCCACCTCCGAGCCTGGCCAAGGACCAAGTCACAGCAGAGTAACGGTGTTGAGGGTGACAGAGTCACCCCCAGCTGCGGGCACTGCCCCTGCACCGTGAGAGCCACAGGGCACCCATTGTCACACTGAACACCACAAACACCACAGACCAGCGCAGTGGCGGCACCAGCTTCCTCTTGGGGTCACCAAAGGGTGTCCCCTCTCCTGCGGGGCCCAGCAGAGCCGCCACCACCACCACCAAGCCCTCCTTCCAAGGGACCACAGCCCATGCTCACTGTCACACCATAACGAACAATGGCATCAGCAACCCTGGAGGTAACATCACGGAACGGCAAGGACAACCTTCTTGAAAACTGACCAAAAGGTGGGTTTGTTGTTGGGTTGTTTTATTTATTTTTTTTTAAATTCACATTAGACTGTCTTCAGGAGAGATGAGAACCTGCCCTTCCCCCAACAGAGGGATGGCATTAACGGTGTGCTGTGCACCTGAAGGCAGGTTTTCCATGGAGTCTGCAGAACCTTCAATCCTATTTGTCTGCCACCAAAACGAGTGACACATCTTTGTTCTTACCTTCTGCCCAGGGCAGTGGTTGAGGCACCATCCCGGGAGGTATTCAAAAGGAAGGCTGACACAGCACTTATTGACATGGGTTAGTGATGGGCTTTATCAGGGTTAGGTTGATGGTTGGACTAGATGAAAGGTCTCTTCCAACCCAGACAATTCTATGATTCCATGATTCTATGTTCCAGGTTTCCCAGCCTGATTTCCCCTCACGTCTTTCTGTTCTCCAGCCTTAACTTTCCCCCGCGATGGCACTTGTTGCTTGTCTCTACCAAGCGCCGTGGCCCGTGCTGGGAGCAGGAGCCTGCACGGAGCCTGGGGAGAGGCGGCACCATGAGAAGAGAGTCCTGAAGTCCCAAAGGTGCCGCACTGACCGGGAGAAGGTGACCTGTGCATGGAATAACCCCGCTTCCCCATGCAGCTCAGGCCTGATAAAAGACTCACTCAAACCAGCACCTTTTTTCCGCCTTGTGCTTTCTACGTGAAATCTCCGATTCATCTGCCCACAGGACGGGCCAGGAAGAAAGTCCTGGCTACTGAAACCAGTTACAGAAACTAAACCCCATGCACCGGGACCTGCACCTGCAGGAAAGCAGTGAGGTGACCAAAAGCAGCGGGGGTTAAGACAAACCGTTTCTCCAAACATTGTGCTTGGTTCCTGTTGGATGAGTCTCAGTGTTAGATGACACGAGCAGGGTAAACACGCTGACCGGGCGGCTGGTCACGCTCCCAACACAAACAATGCTCCGGTGAGTGGAACCAGACACGCAGAGGCTGAGGCTGCAGCTCACACCCGCTGACAGCACACACACCCGCATGGTGATGGAGAGGAGGGTCCTGCCCTTCCTCACACCCAGCCGCCTGTCTGCTCTCTGCAGTTCCACCAGCAACACCGAGAGAACCAGGAAAAGCAACAATAAAGCAACGGGAAAGGAAGAAAAATTAGGCCCCAAAGGCTATTTCTACCTGAAGAACCTTGCACCAGGTAGACACCTTCCTGGAAGGGGAAAGCTCCCCCTTCTCAGCTTCAATCATCCAGCAACGAAGCTGAAGCGAGAGGTGGCTGCTGCCCACAGGTGTGCTGTGCGTTGCACACACCGCTGTGCCACACGGCCGGGGACAGACCTGGGCTGAAACACTCCAAACGTGGAGAACGCCAGCAGGAAAATAATGGGTTTGGAATTACAGAGGGAACAGCTGCTGCGCCGGTGCGATTCCCTCCTCCTGAGCCTCCCAAAACACAGACCTGCAGTGTTTCAAACACACAGCCACATGCGTGCGCTGGGTACGGACACAGGGCAGGTAACAGGGACACATCTCCCCAGGACACGGAGCCTGCCACGAGCAGAAGGCTCCTATGGTGGGTACAGCCCCTTGTAGCGGGACTGAGCAGAGCCAGCAGCAATTTCTTTCCATGGAACAGTTCATTTCCAAGTCTCCAGCTCTCATTAAGCAGCTCCCCAGCTCGTTAGCTGGCAGGAAGGGCTCTGAGCAGGGTCAGCCACCGGCTGCGTCCCCCAAGCCCCAGGGCTGCAGCCCGGCCAAGGCAGAGCCCCCCCCTGCAGTGCCAGCGCTGGGCTCTGGGGACCAGTCACCTTCCCAACACAGCACTGGAAACACCAACCAACCAACCAACCTCACTCATCTCAGGAAGAGCAGCTGACGCAGAGGCTGACTGACCAGATGAGCCAGAGTCTGTCTCTGCCCAGAGAGGCAACTTCAGAGTGATCCACACCGAACCCAGTCACTGGTGCCCCACTTACAGGGGTGTGAATTCTTGCTGTTGGCCAACACCTGCCAAGATCCTCCCGGCTGACACCGGAGCTGGGAAGGGGCTGACTGTGCCATCAGACCTCAGGAACAGAGAACAAGCACTTAAAGCTGTGACCTGATGTTAGGCCCTGGTCTGACTGTTGGTCTGGGAGGGGTTTGCAATGATTCCAAGACACTGGAGAACCCACCGCGTGGCTCCAGCCACCCCTCGCCTCTTGGGGCTCTCTATGAAAACAAAGGGATGTGCAACTTCCTCTGGAACCAGCGTTATTTCTACCCCCTCCGTTACCTTCCTTCTGCCTTTGGCCCGATATCCTGGGAATGACCATTTTCCTCTCCTTCCCTCCCAAGCAGTCACCAGCAGCGGCCGTGGGAACAAGGCTCTGCACTAAACCATCCCTTTAGCTTCATTCACAACCACAGGCGGCACAACCCACACGCCATGTGTTTGCTGGGTAACACTCAGGAGCACATCAGTGACCCCAAAGCAGGTACTCCCACCACCCAGGCAGGCAACTCGCTGGAGAAGATGGAGAAGGCCACCACATCCTAGCCCGCGCTGGCCAGGCAAAGCCACCCCCTTGGCCATGGCACCTCCCAATGCAGTTTGGCACAAGTGAAGCAGGAAGAGCTTCCCCCGGTCTCTCCCAAGTGACTACAAAGCACGACAGATGGAGAGTGATTAAAAACCATAACGATTTTGAACGTGACCTCATTTACCTGAGAAAGAATAATGGCACACGGAAAAGGTCAGGGGGGGTGATGCATAAAAGGAGGAGGGGAGACTCGTCTTGGTGCAAGGCACGAAGCCCAACAGGCAGGTGAGGGGCCGCCTCTCCATGGCACAGCTTCCCCGAACATCTCCCCCCGATACCCCACCTCACCTCAGCTGGTTTCAGCCCAGAGCCGACGGGAAAGGCTTTTCCTGAGGGAACCCAGCTCCTGTGAGGACAGCAAAGCTGCAAAGAGCGAATCTCTATTACAACATCTTTGGGCAAAACTACTTTTCACAGTATTTCCGACCAAAGACCTTGGAGAAAAATCCCCCTTCCAATGAGGAATTATTCTGGAGGTACCGCCTGAGGTGCCCATCTCTGTCTGAGGAACAACAGTACAACCCGCACCACCAGGAAGCCCATGGAATGGTCACCCAAGCTGTTCCAACCCGCTCCTGCAAAGGTTGATTTCATTCTACATCAGAGTCACCTGGAGAAGGCTTCACTTCTCTTCCTGGTCACTGCCTTGGGCTTGGCCCTAATTATACAGTGCCTCATCCCTTGGAAAGGAGAAGCTATTCTCAGCAGCTCCTTCAGAAGCCTGATGAGGAACTATGGCACAACATCCACCAGACTCCTCTTCCAGCATAGGAACCATCCTCGGGAGGTGGCAATGAGCAGCCCCAAGGTAACGCCAGGCACGCTCTGTGCTCCTGTTGGCAGCAGAGGGAGATGAGGGAGATGAGAGACATGAGATGAGGGAGCTGCTTCCCAAGCAAGTGTCTGGAGGCAGCATCGCTAAGAAGCGGTGGAGCTCTTGGGGTTACCACCATATACCGACTGGCAGAGGGTCTGCTTGTCCCTTCAGCCTTTAATTAGACAGAAGCTCTAACGGGAGTGACGCAGACTCCGCTGGGGCTTCCCTGGAGACAGCACAGATCCTCACAGCATGTCCCGATGGCACGGAACAGCCCCCAGCGCAGAGCAGGGGCAGATACAGCTGTGCGAGTGGTGCAGCTGGACCCAGCCACCAGAACACAACCTTAATGAGGGCTGCGGCTCCCAGAGTCCCTGGGACAACACCTGATTTTGGGGTTAGAAAGAGCAAGACGGGGCTTCAGCGCTGAGAGAGCCCATTCTGACGGCATTACTGAGGGTGCAGATCAGGCTTGCTGGAAGGAAAATGGGAATATCCAGTGTTAGGAGGTAACAGAACAGCTGGTCTCTGGCTATTTGGCCAAACGGAGAGCGGCAGAGCAGACTAACAGCAGCCCACCAGCAACACAGCCAGTCTCTGCTCCCCATGGAGTCCCGGCTCCATCCTGGATGAGAAGCTCCAATTTACAATTTCCCCTCTGAAGGAAGAGGAAGGCTTTTCGGAGTACCTGAAACACTCTCCTTCTCATCACAAGAAGCTTCAGCGCTGCCTCTGAACAAGGGTCAGTACCAAGGGAGAGGCAGCTCACGCCCAGGGATGGGAAAGCCAGCCCAAAGCTCCCACACCACAGCTAAGAGACCACCGGCAACACACCGCTCCTGGGAACTGAAATCTCTCTCCCCCTAGTCCCATAAAAGATGTTTGGAAAGCAAGGCTTCAGCCAGACTGGGACAGCTGGGGAGAGGAAAGAATTCCACAGCACGTTGGTACATAACAGCAGACACAACTAAGAGAGCCGCCCGGGGCACCCCAGTGGTGGGGCAGGACTCCACACCCCCCTGCACACACAGGCTGTGCTCAACAAACCTTTCGTGGGGGCAAACTCATCTCTCGCTCCCAAAGAAACACACACCGCCCGGCAAAGCAAGGAACTGTTAGTACAGTCAAACCGCGCCTGTAGCTTGGCTGGGGGAAGAGATCACCCCTCCATGGGAATGTTGTGGCATCCCTGGACATCCAGGTCCGAGGAGTCACCTGCTGTTGGCACACGAGACGGCACGGAGGGGACTCTAAGCCCAGAGGGTTCCGGTGCATGGCCACACAACCCTCTCAATCCAATGGAGGGGATTCAATGCCAGAGAAACATCACATCTGAGTAGCTCACAAGGACCCACCTTCCTTCCCAAAGTCATGCCCAGCTGCCACCAATGCTGGAGAGAGACATGAGATGAAGCATCTCACCAGTGACTCCCAGTCTGCCCTGCACCAACACCTCACCACAGACCAGCCTGGACCTCACAAGAGACTGGAGGGGATGGGGACACCTTCCAATAAATGCCAGACACAGTTCCCTCAGGAGCTACAGGGCTGGTCGAGAAGAGGAGACGACTCCAACGGAGTCACAAACCTTTGCTGGTCTGTGACCTAGGCCAGCAAAACAGCGTTCCTCTGCAGGAACGCTCCTGGTTCTGTCCCCTGAGACCAAACCCAGCTGAAACCTGGACAAATCGCCTCCTTCTCCTAGCTTGGCTTCACGTGAGACAGCACCTTCTCCACTTAGTTCTCGCTGCCACCAGTGGTGCGGGCAGCAAGTGCTGGCACCACAGCAGGGAAACCAGTGGCCAGCGTGTCCCTCGCATGTGGCTGGGGAGAAAAGTGCCGTGGGAGCTCGTGGAAGCCACCGGCACCGTCCCACGAGGAGGCAGCCCCAGCGGGGACACCCCCAGGAGGCAGAAGAGGCAGAGAATGAGCTACTGACTCAAAGAGCGACCCGGTCTCTTCCCTGGTTTCCTCCCAGCGCGGCACAGTGGAACCTGCAGCTCAGCGCCCTGGTGACAGCACAGCACAGCAAGCTGTCACAGCAGGGTCTGTCCCAAGCTGGAGGGAGGGACATGGAAAAGCCCCCGGAGCAGACTGGTCAGAGCGATGCTGCTGCTGCTTCTGAAACCGCCCGACCCATCTGTCACCAGCGAGGTGAGGCTGCCACCTCCACCCACAACAGCTCCTCATGGGGAACCCCAACTCCTCGCTGCCCAAAAGCCTCGCAAACCCGCCCTGCTGAGGGCTTCCAGCACCGGGTAACGCCGACCCAACGGCAGACACTCACCAGCACGGTTAAAACACATCCTTTTATTGTCAGGCTTCTGACAAAGGAGTGCCCGAGCCTTGGGAAGGGAGAAAAGGTGTGAAGGAGCCCCCCCATCTCTGGGGCCAGGATCTGCATCGCCTTCACTGTGTGTCCCTTCTGCCCCATCACCGCCTCGAGCAGCTCCGTCCCCAGGCACGCGCAAGAGCCCAGCAGAGAAACCCCGGGACAGATTCACAGGAACCCCCCAACACGGCTCAGGGAGGCGCAATTTTCAGGCAGAGAGGATTTTGGTGCCTGTGGAGGAGAGAGGGCTCCGCGCTGCCAGCCCAGGCGTGCCGGGGGCGGCGGTGGGGAAGCCACTCCTTCCTCCCAGCACATGGAGCCAGCTCCGCTCCAAAACAAGGCGACGCGCAGCCCAGCCGCTCACGGGTACCTCCCCACAAATGATGAGCCGTGCATAATTAGGAGAGACACCGCCGTCGCCGCCACGTGCCATTCCCAACCACCACTCTCTGCAACTTTCAGGCTGGGGCAGATTTATGGAGCAAACTGTCAACGTGCGCCCACCACACTCCCAACCTCTACGTCCCAAAGCTTCAGCTGAACTCTCGGGGCCGGGGGGAGCGAGGAACCGACAGGCACACGGACAGTTCAGAACCCCGCACCAGCTTCTGCTACACCAAACATCGACTTAACAATCCCAGAAAGCACAACTTGGTTTCCCTCCCGCTACCGCACCGCTCTCCTCCAGCAGGAAGGGTAATGCGCAGCACACACGCCACCGTCTCAACCAGTCCCAGCTTTACTGTGCAGAAAGTCCCCGTCGTCCCCCCCAGCTCTTGCGGTGACAAAACCAAGTCTCATAACGCAGCTCCCCCAAAGCCAGTTTCGAGATCAGTCAGTGAAACTTTGAGCTGCAGCATGAGGTGAGGATGCTGCCACCAAAGCCACCAGAACCCGGGAGCAAGCAGCTCAGAACCAGGGACCCTAGAACCAGGGACCTGTCAGGAGAGAGATGAGGCTACGGACCACACAGTGGCCGAGGAGAGGAGGAAAGACCCAGCGTGACACTTGTCAAGGGCTTCTACTGCCTGCTTACATCTAACTTTGACAGTAACGCACAATTTCAGCAGGTACTCGCACAAGTGAACACCGGAATGCAGCGTGCCACCCAGAGCTCCCAAAACTCAGAAGGCAGAGTAGAAGCAGTACGTAACAATATGAGAGAGCTCCTTCCTGAGCACCATGGGCTCCGGGACCCACAGCCTGCACTCTGAGTTTGTTCCCATTGCAGAAAGTCCTCTCGGCTGGAGACTGTGACCGGCTCAGGCTTCACCCTCAGCCCTGCAGAAGGGAAGAGGGCAAGCACCAGGCAGACTCAGAGGACAGGGCGGCCCTGGTGAGCAGGGGGCTCCTGGGAGCCACTTCTAGAAGAACATCTCGGCCCAAAGCGGGGAACCCCAGGGGCACCAGGAGGCGGTGAGGTCCGCGCTGGGGCTGTAACACTGCACAACAGCTCAACAGGCAGCACAACTGGGTCCTCCAGACGTTTCTTGAGCATCACCAACTGGAAGAAACCAGCTCAGGGACGCAACCGAACCCAACCACTGAGAGCATCCGCTCCCCAACAGCGCCCCAGAGCCTGGGCACAGGCTGCAAGTGGGAGCAGCACCCCGGGCTGCAGCTTCCCTGCCCACGAGGGGCCAGGTCAACCTCACCTACACAGCCACACAGAACCTGCATCGTCACACCCACTGCATGTGGGAACGTTGTTAGACACGAGTCTTTAGTGACCAGATCAAAACTGATGGAAAAAGTACTGTCTCTGAGACCCCCAAGACCCCATCTCCCCTAGCAGCCAGCACCAAGAACCCACCCCAGTTATTATACTGTAACGCAAAGATGCCATAAGGGCACAAAGATCTCCCAAAGCTGCTTTAGAGGGGTCTTCTGAGATGCAAAAATAGACTTTAAGATAACTAGAATTAAAAAGGGCCCAAAACAACCCAACGGCATCCTAGGGAAAAAAAAAAAAAAAAAAGAGACTAGAAAGCAAGCCCCCTGGCCTGCCCCCGCCAGCACCTGGGGAGGTGTTAGCCCTGTGGCTGGGCTGCTCACCCGGCTCTCACCCATCCCTGTGCCCAGCCATCCCTCCTCACACACCCACTCCTTCCAAGGGGACCTAGTGAATTTCACAAAACCTCGTCTATTGCAAACCCAAAAGCCTACCGGTATCCTGCACCGCAGCCAAGCAAACACCGGGATGGGACCAACAGGCAGCTGGCAGGCAGTCCTGGTTAAAACCCTAAACAACGCTCCCACGACCAGCTCCGTGTGTGCCAACGCCACCCCTCTCCCCCCACATCACAGCCGCTGGAGCGTTGCAGCCCAGGAACGACTCCGGCTCAGCCGCGGGCGAAGAGCTCCGCTTCACGGCACCCGACAGAAAACACCGGCACCCAGCCGCGAAGACACCAGAAAACTGCATTTTTACGTGCGTTTTGGCAAACTCTGCTACTGCCAGCAACAGGAAAGCAAAGCAACTGGTCTTCAACTGGGCAAAATACAGGCAAAGATCCGCTCACCCTCTCTGCAACCGCCAACCTGCCTGGGGCAGGAGAGACAGAGCCACCCTTTCAAAAAGAAAAAAAATTGGGCATTTCTGCCACAAAGGACCCGGGGAATTCTCTTGCCGGCGCCGAGAAGCGAGGAGAGGGAGGCTGCGGCTGGTAGTGAGTAACACACCCCCATCATGTCTTCCCCGTTCTGTCAATAGGTGGGCTCTTGTCAGACTCCAGCTGCCTCGGAAAGGCTTCAAAATCATAAAAAAAAAACAAACCACGAAGGCAGGAAGAAGAGCAACTCGGGAAAAAAAAGGAAAAAAAAAAAAGAAAAAAAAAGAAAAGCAAAATGGGGGCGGTGGGCGCCGGCCCCGCGGTCTGCCCGGTGTCCGGGGCACGGCAGCCCGGCCCCCGCCCCGCTCCCGGGGCCGGCTCCGCGCCGAGCATCCCCGGCGGCGGCCGGGAGG
>JAHREE010150897.1:0-10338 GCA_033628505.1 Tringa tobata | reverse complement strand
AAGTGAAAGATCAAGGTCAGATTTAAAATTGTTTCATTCAAAATGCAAATGCTGTTTGACCTTTCTGTGCACTTGGTTTGTATCAGTGTAATTTTACTGCTTCATTTTTATTATATTTGTCTCAGGATGAAGATGCTGAAAGCTTGGGTAATTCAACTGGTGGATTATCTTTCACTTGTGTCTTTCTTCCCATTCTCCACTGCTTTTTAATAAGCTTTAAATTAAAAGACATCTATTAAGGGATAATCCAAAGTCATGTTAAGGAAATTAATATTGCATATTTTGTACAGTGAAATAAGAGCTATAGGAATTGTTTCACTTCATAAACTGGGATCACTTGTACTAGCAACTTTGGACTTAGCCACCAACTGCTAATTGCATTTGCATTGCAGATTCAAGACTCTCAAAAATTACCTACTGTGAGCTTTTAGGATTATTAAAAGTACCTGTATCATCACACAAAAATAATGATCACTATTGTATCTTATAGACTGTGATCCACAGTTTTAAAAGAGTTTTCAAGCCATGTTTTATTTTCACTTTTTGAATCACAGTATAACCCATTCACGTGTTACTGAATATTGACAGCTGATGACAATCCTTCTTCCCGTTTCTTTAAAATACCTTTAACCTACTTTTAAATGCCAACCTACTGCCTTAAGAAGTTTTGCTTTAAGGTGTGCCAGAGAGCTGTGATCACTTCAGTTCCCTGGCAGTGCAATCAGGGATGGCACCATCAGGCTGGGGTGTTGAGACATGCTCAACATGTCTTTTCATCAGTCTCTGTTGGTCTGCAGGCAGACGATGGCAAAGACAATACAATAAAGATGCATAAATACCACCACTTTCACAACCTGCTTTAACATGCTGGGTTTACTGGAATGTTTGGGCCTTTTTCTTTGATTGGCATTATTTGCTGCCTGCCCTCCAGCCCACCATGAACATTTCTGTCATATGACTTTGCCCATTCTTTCGTTCTGCTTCTTCCCAGTGTTGTCACTCTCCAGTTTTCTACAAATCACTGATTTCACTGATTTTTTTAGAGTTGGAAGGGACCATAGAGATCATCTAGTCCAACTCTCCTGCCAAAGCAGGACCACCCAGAGCATGTCAGATCATGCTACTCAGGACGGCATCCAGGCGGGTCTTGAAAATCTCCAAAGAAGGGGACTCCACGACCTCCCTGGGCAGCCTGTTCCAGGGCTCTGTCACCCTCACTGTGAAAAAGTTCCTCCTCATATTCAAGTGGAACGTCTTATGTTCCAACTTGTGCCCATTGCCCCTTGTCCTCTCACTGGCAACTACTGAAAAGAGTCTGGTTCCCTCCTCCTTCAGTCCGCCCTTGAGATACTTGTAGGTATTAATAAGGTCTCCCCTCAGCCTTCTCTTCTCCAGACTAAAGAGTCCCAGCTCTCTCAGCCTCTCCTCATAAGGGAGATGCTCCAGTCCTCGAATCATCTTTGTGGCCCTACACTGGACTCTTTCCAGTAGTTCCCTATCCCTCTTGAACTGGGGAGCCCAGAACTGGACACAGTACTCCAGTTGTGGCCTCACCAGCGCAGAGTAGAGGGGGAGAATGACCTCCCTCGACCTGCTGGCCACACTCTTCCCTATGCAGCCCAGGATTCCGTTGGCCCTCCTGGCTACAAGAGCACACTGTTTGCTCATTGTCATTTTATTGTCCACCAGGACCCCCAGATCCTTTTCTTCGGAGCTTGTCGCCAGCTCCGAAATCAAAGTTCTTTTGTCTGTTGGGTCCTTTAATCTTCTCTCTTCCGTGTTGTAGAAGGTCTTAACAACATTTTCTCAGGTCTATTTGGGGAAAAGGGAAATTTTTGGGGAAGTACGATCATCCTGATTTATTGAACGGTTGGCATGGATGTCAACAGGAACATGTTCTGGAGGAATTTTAAAAAAAAAGGAGGAAAAAAGATGCTTTCTGATTACTGAATAGAGGAAAAGGCCAACTATTATATTGCTTGTGAAACAGTGTATTAGCAATTTCCTGTATTCTGAGACTTTTTCCTTTCTAAGAAAGGCCATCTCTGCAACAGTTCCATGGCCTGATAAGTCTGTATTGAAAAAAAAAATATTCAAGAAATTGACAGATTTCAGTTTAGATTTTATAAAAATATTGGTTTGTCTGAAATCAGAGTTAGCAAGGGGGACAATGCAGATCTGTGGGGTTGCTGAATGACAACTAGCCAGCCTGGCAACCCAAGGGTGCTCTAAGAAATTACAGTTTCCTGGAGAATCCAGGAACCAGGATCTCACCCTTGTGTCATCTCACTGCATGAGAAGAGGTTCAAAGGACGATTAGCTACTGGCAATTGTTGGAAACCCAAAGGGGATTTTAGGGGTGCATCTTTAACGTTCCCATCTCACAAAAAAACCCTTTTCATATTTACAAAATCGTCAAACAACGTGACACTTATACACTCTGAGAGTTTTTGCAGTATGGTGCAAAAAAACATGATTTACAATAACCGCTGAGCAAGGGGTGGTGGGCCTGTCCTCCTTCATTTATAGATCTACACATGCTGCTCTGTCTATGTGAAAGGACTTGAGGTAAATATGGAATCCATTTGGAATTACTATGTATTATATTAGTGAGGTGAAATTTTTAGCTTTTGTTTGCAACTTGCTCTTATTTTGAAACAGATTTTTAAAATAAAAGTAGAACTGAAACCAGGACTGAAAATCTTTTTAAATACCTGAAGGAAAATTTGAAGCTTATTTCTTCATGATTTCCTATTTTTATGTGTGTCTGCAAAATTCCTGTTCCTTCTCCTCAGCTGACTTTTCCTAACAAATTTTTGATGTCTAAATATTGTCCCATCCATCCAAATGGCAGACAACCAGCCAATCATCAAAATGCAATATGGAGACAATCAGTTCCTCATGGCAGGGTTTGAGGTGCTTATGTGCCAAAAGTCATCCTGTGTGTACCAGTCTGCCATTACTACCACTACACAACCATTCCAGAAAAGCCTGTGATTTCAGAGGCTCTCAGCTGACATTCAGGACTTGTGTTGAAGCCCATGTCCATTGCTGCCCTGTTACTGAACCATTGCCCAAGCCAGTCTGATTAAAGCCATCGGGTGGTTATATTTATACATTTATGATACATTGAAATATTTACAATAAAATTTAAGTGTCTTCTGGTGGAGAAGAATGCCATGTAACCTTTAGATCCTTTTGTATACAAACTGTGAATAAATGTTTTCTAAACTCTGTGCAGGAATTAATTCTCAGTCACTTACGGGCAACGTGTTCTGAATGAAAGCACTGTCATATACTGGGTGCATATGCCACAAAACACTCACTTCTCAGCTCCAAAAACAAAGGGGTTTTATTTCTTTCTTTTTTCCTTTTTTAGCCAAATGGGAATATAACCAGTGTTCCTAGCTATTCTGCTTTTTTATTTTATTTTACTGAGCTGTACTACACACTGAGCATTGCTTCCATATGCTGCTAAATTTCAAGTAGGAATGAGGGGTAGTGGTGGATAAAGTGTGAGATCCCTGGCAGAATGCTTAACATCTGTTAAAATAAAACCAACAGCGTTCTGCGATGCATGCACACATTTATCAACTACGAGATTTGGAAATTGGCTTTGCTCAGGCTGGTGAGGCCACATTTGGAAGACTGTTTGCAGTTCTTCACACCCAACTCTGGAACGGCTCCTGCAGCAGAGAAGAGAATAAAGCATATGGCAACGGGAGAGCTACAGGGACAGAAGATAATGGATCTTTGCAGAAGCCAGAGAAATTTCGGTGACTTGACATTTCCTGAGAAAGTGAGAAATGCTGCAGAATCTCAATGAGGTAACAGTGTGCAGAAGCCTGAGTGAGTACCCATAAAGCTGAAATAAACAAGCGCTAAATAAAGAAGCAAAGAAGTTCAGCAGTGTTACCTTATAAAACAGTGAATATAGTGTAGGAGATTAAGCTGTTAAGATCAGCAGCCATTTAGAAGGTTTGACAGTTGGTAGAAGGGCATAGACATTAGTAAAGAAATAGAACAAAAGAAGGTAAACTCCAAGGGTTTTTCATGTTTTCCCCTTATTCATTAAAATCCCCTTTCTTCTTGGACAATCCATCTGCAGAAATACATTTTAAAACACTTCAATTTTAATTGACATGCACATGGAGAAAAAAAGTAAAGTTATTTTATTGTTGAGAACTGTTGATGTGTTTTTATTTCAGACAAAAATTCTCCCTGAACTCTAAAAACCAGCTCTGCCAGTGTTTCCTCTAGGTTATTATTCATGTCCTTCTGACTTCTCTATAATTTTCCTTAATGTTTTTTCTTAACATTTCTTCTTAACTCTTCCTTGTGAGCTGAATTAAATCTGTTGCCTCTTGGGTTCCTTATGGTTTAGATGCCTGTGCAATGCACAGAGTGAATGGTGAGCTACTAGCTTCCTGGTATCTTTTTTTATGGTTGGATAAATGTACTATTTCTGAAAACCTTAGATAGTTAAACTCTTGTGCTTTAAGAAGTCTGAGCAGCAGCAAACACAGCGTTATTTCCAGGTGTGGATCGAGTGTGGCAAGTCATGATCTTGTGGCAATTAATATCCACAAAAGTTATTTATGTTCATCGTTTTTTTTTTCTTTTTCAGGAATGCAGGGCACACACTGTGGAAGTTCTGTTGCCTCAGCGTTCAGCATTTTGATCTCCTCTTGCTGACATTTCTGAGACTTCTGCCGTCAGCGCTCCATTCATTTCTCAGAAGTATGGTAACTTTCTTACTAAGCCTGGAGCACAGCTCCATGTTCATCCTCCTGGAAGACCAGACGTGTTTCTGAGGTCCTGTCAGTGGCCAGCCCTGAGCAGGACATGGCTCCCAAGTGGAGGCCACGGGTGGGAGCAGCAGGAGCAGCTCCAGGGCAGCAACCGTGCCTGTTCCAGACCATGCTGTGTGCAGTCCTGGGCTGTGTGATGGGTTGTGAGATGGGCTGCTGGGCTGGTGCCTCCAGCTGACCTCTGCCCACCACAGACCCTGCCCCAAACTGTGTTCCTCAGGGAGCTGCTGGCATTTCTTTCCCTCTGCTGAGGTTTCGACATGCAAATCTCAGGGGAAAAACAAAACAAAACAAAACAAAACAACAAGAAAAACCCCAACAAAAAGGGCTTTTTGCCAATCTCACATCAAGTGAGGTGCTGCATCATATTTTGCACATATTCTTGCGCTGAGTAGCAGTCTGTCTGCCCATCTCACCAGGTCTTTCTGTCTTCCTTCCATTGCATCTAGGACTTGCTGCGGGTGAACACACGCTTGCCCTGTAGCCCCTGGCACCGCAGAACCCTGCCCCAGAGAGGGTGGTAGAGGTGAGATAATGATGCAAATACCACCAGGTGAACTACATGCACCAGAATTCAATTTTTAAGAAGCCTTGAATATTTCTGCCTTCAGTTACAGCAACAAAGTCCAGCTGATTTAAAGTGGTCTGAGACTGATGTCACTAAGTAGATTAAGAGTGAAACATAAAGGCATTGTCCCCCCTCACTGTTTCTCAGCAATGAGAACCTACAATGCTCAATAACCTACACCCTTCAGTATACATCACTCTGTATGTTTCCTTGCACCATGCAAGTAATGTGCACCACAGCAGGTCCCCTGGGTGGACAACGTCTGCTGTGGAGTCAGGACCATGAACAGAAAATCTGGCTGGATGGACATTAGTTCAGATCCACACATGCCATAGGTAGTTGCCAATGGGACCCACACAGTTTCCCAGAACAGCCTTGGCATACTGCTTTGCTCTCCCAGCAATTCCAATGGAAATGGCTGCTGAAAAAAGTAATTTACTTCTGAAAAAAAAAAACCCTCTTTAAAATGAGAGTGTAGTGTCGTGCAATTTTAATGAAAGGCAGAATCAATAAAAACTTTTTCCCTAATCTTCTGATTCTAAGACAGGTATCTACAGGGGTCTTGTTCTGGGTACTTTCTGGGTTTTATCCAAATTGTGATGCCAACTGTCCTTTTTTCCTTAGACTTGTGTCTGCACAGCCACGCTTTGATCTCCTTATTTGTAAAAAGAATGACTTCAAGTCTGGTAATGTAAACGTGTCACACGAATGCCCAGTGAGACACAGTTTAACTGGCTCCCTGGGCATGCAGAAACAGAGAAGTATTTATCATCTCTGCTTGTGGCTTGATGAACAAATTAAACTGCGCTGTCCTTTGGGGCATAGCTTTAGTTTAGGGTTGTTATCACAAACAGCTTTCTGGCCTTAAAGCATTCTCCAAACAAAACAAATCAAATCCTGGCCGCGCCAGAGCACAGCCTGAGGTGAGGCACTCATTTCTGCATTATGAGCTTGTGTGAGGTGAGGCTCAGCCCTATATTAGAAAACATGGCCATTATCAAACGTGGGAGTTTTCTTTCTCCTTGCAGGAGAGAAAGACTGTAGTTGACTGCTCTATGCACAGGGTGTCGCAACTTGGAGGTCACTGCTCCACTTTTTCTTGTCACAACAGCATTTGAGGGATCATGGACAGTCCTTTTCCTCCTTTTCTGCTCACAAACATTTTTCTCTCTCTGGTGAAATGCTATTGAAGTATTGATACTCTCTGAATGGTAACATTTCTTTGACCACGAAGCACCACAACTCCATTTCTCTTCTTCATTGTACCAGTATTTCTCATGAGCACCTCCAATAGAGCTACACCAGACTAGGTACGAGGTAATGGAGTAGAGAATCAGGCCAGAAATTCTCTTAAGGGGACACAGACAGATACATCATCAGGAAAGTGACTCTTTTAGCTTCTGGTAGCTGGAATGTCTTGAAAATATTACACAGGCAGTGATGAGATAGGAAAGAATCTCCAGAAACTTGGTTGTGTTCTTCAACAGCCTGGATGAGGATCCCAGCTCAGATAAGCCAGAAAGGAGTTTTCCACAAGCTGTGCCATAAGTGACAGTGGTCACCCTGGCTTAGCCATCAGCTCCCCTTCTGTCTGGAGAACGTCAGTGACAAGTCAGAACAACCCTTGGAGCTTTCCTCCTTTTCCTCACTGAGCTCCCTGTTGTATTCAGTAAAACAGCTGTTAACGAGATTCAAACCAAGGCTTCGTCTAAACCCCATGATGACTATTTCATGCTTGGCGTGGTAAAACTGATCATTATCTGAAGCAAGAATATACTCCTTTCTTCCATTCCTTTTATATTTTAGTTATTATTTGTTTGGCTTGGCAAGCAAGCTACTTTGAAGGAAAATTGGATAAAAATTGCTTTATTAGACACACCAATTTTGCCAGCATTGGAGAATAAGAAAAATGACAAGCTGCTGGTAGGTTGGTTTTTGGAACAGATAACAAAACCTGGTAATTCTGAAAAAAAATCTGAAATTCTGAAAACTGTAATCAGATATAGTTTAATGGACTTTTCTCCTGTATGCTCAAATTGTCTGTATGCAACACAACACGGAATGACGTGCACAATTTAGGTCTCATTTTAACTTTTTTAGGGCTGGGCCTAAGCATTACAATATGGAGCTCTTCCAAGGCTCATTTGGTTCAGAAACCGGATATATCTGGTTATATCTAATGCGGAGAGCATATGTCTGGGAACTGGATCAGATGGATCTCTTCCTGAGTGTGTTGTTGACACCAGGTGTAAAACCAGGCAGCAAACTTTTTCTCAGTCTCTTTTATTAAGCTAAATTTTGGTACTTTCTAAGTAAATGCCTCAGACGTGAGTAGAACATATTTTTTTTTTTAGCAGTACCTCTGGCCTTTTGGAAGAAAACCTATGAAAATCAAGACAAATAAGATCAAAACATGGTCCACAGATAAGCAAGTGTCTGCCCCTGATCCTGCTGTTGCTTTCCAGGAGTGACTGGGAAGGGGTGTGCGAACAGAAGTCAAGTCCAAGCTGTGGCTGCCTGAAGTTCAGAGACGTGATTCATCTCCCACCAGCTCAGGCCCCAGGAACCGTTTGCCTGCTCAGGGATGATGTCTTGGAGTGGTGGTCAAAATGTGCAACCGTGGTAGGGTGGCAGGTCTGACATGTAAAGAGACTTGTCTGTAGATCACATTTGAATGGGCAGTTTGGGGGTTGGAAGCGGCAGTATTGGAAGCGGGACAAGAGTATCCAGGAAGTTTGGCTCCTTGTCAAGGCAGGGCTCCCAGGGGTCCTGTGGCTGCTTTTAAGAAGGTTTACTCTGGACTACAAGTCTAAAAAATTCAATCATATGTTTAAAGCCAGGCCAGGCACCCTTATAGTCTTCTCCAGTCTTCTCTGCTTTCAGTGAGCATAGTACTGAATTGATTTGACGAGGCAGGTGGACAAAACAATGAGGGAAACAGAGAGTTTAAAACACTTTTGGATGTGAGCTTAATTTTAAATGTCAAGAAACTGAGTAGCTTAAAGGTTACAAAATGAGAAAAATATAGGCATAAAGTATGTTGTAAGAAACCATCAAAGGCACCAGGATACGGGAAGCATTTGCTAGGCAAAAGCCCAATTAATCTCTGAAGGTCAAAGTTTTACTCCTTTGTGTCCACTTTGGTACTCTGTAATGCAGACTGAAATGCAACTACACTGTGGGACACAGGACACACACTGCAGCCTTCTTTTTGCCCAGTGTTTGTGTTTGGTTAAGCAGCTGCAGGAAACACCATTGAGCAAGCTGGATTAATACTGGCTGGCTTGTTAAAGTTCTTGTGGATACAGAGCTTTATTTCACTTTCAGACTAACTTTTGGTGTTTCTCATTTGTTTGAGGGATGGGGCTTTTTAAAAATCAAAATGACTTGTGATTATGCATTTAAACCTCCTCTCATCCTGATCAGTAGTTCTGTAACCCTTCGTGAAAAGAAGCAAGGTTAAGTGCTGGTTGAGGCAGCACATACTGATGTTAAACCAGGGAGTTTCTGCTTTGAATGGGGCTGACTGTCCTCTAAAAGCATTTTACCCTGCTCACCGGACACTGGCTCTGGCATGGTTGCTTTCCCACCATACTCCTGCCACTCTAGGGCTGAGTTGGCTGGAGAGTCCCTCCCCATCTTTACTGGTTTCATAAAAAAGATGACTGCATTTAGATTTCCTACCCGAGGAATTGCGTGTTGCAGATTAAACTCTGGAGGGAGGTGAGTGATGCGGAAAAGCACGTCCCTGCTTTTCCCAGTTAACTCCTGTGGTTACTCATCCTCTCCACAATCCCATGGTTTGGGATGCCTCCTGCATGATGGGTTTCATAAGGGGTTCAGGGTCTAAAGACCCCACTCTCTAAAACCAACAGAACTGGAAAAGATCACTGGAAAAAGTGCTAAGGAAAAGGTTACTGACCTGGACATATCTCTGATGCAGTGTCCTCTGTGCTGATTCCTCTCACAGGCAGCCTGACATTACCAGTGAGGTGACTCCGGAGGGACCTCTTTGTCTGAGGGCTTCAGAGCCCAGCTGGGAGAGTAACAAGGATCAGGACCATTTCTTTACACTGTAGTAAACAATGTTTCTCAATCAAATTCATTCTGCCTTACATCTGGGCTCTTCTCTGCGATCAATGCAGCATGAAAAGTGTCTTCTTTTGTGTGATCCAGAGCTGGTCCCTCCTAGTGATGAGACCAGCGCTAGGAGAAACTTGGTGTTATGTAGTACCAATGTCTTTTTTGCTATTTTTTGTGTCCCAGAGCTGGGCTGGTGATGCCCACGTTCAGCCGGTTCTGAGGCCATCTGGCCCTAAGAATTGGAAGCTGATATTTACAGATATTTTGTCCCACATCATCTATCGTGCTCCTCTTCTCCACAGGAAAAGAGAATAAAGTAGTCCTAATGCTTTTCTTTAGCCAGACATGTTAAAACAGGCTTTGACATATTGTACCTGTTTATTACATTACATTTTTTGTATATACATTTGAGCATGATTAAAATGAGAACAGTATTATGGAAAGTATTCACTCCTCCCCAGCAGCCCTGGATTTTGACTTGCAGCATTACAACAACAATCAGCCCTTTCTCGCATCCTAAAATGAGTGATAATTGCACATTATTTGTCATAATCATCTGCTGTTTAGAACACCTGCAGTGTGAGCTGAATCTAGGTAGGGATGAGTCAGAGTGGGAGGACAATTCATCTGCAATTACTATTTCAAATGATCATAAATCAGTGAGGTGCACAGCCAAACTACTTAAATTTTCCTTCTGCTTTCTTAGTAGAGTTTAATTTAATTAGCAATCATAGCCAGGATTATTTTGGTTTCTGGGGTTTGGGGAGCCTCCGGTACCACTCAAGCCAATTTTTAACAGGTTCTCATTTAGTAAGAGTGTTTGTGTGGAAAATGTCATTATCACAGCAATGCAGAAAATGTCTAAGGTTTTCCAGT
>JAHREE010150895.1:36782-63804 GCA_033628505.1 Tringa tobata | reverse complement strand
ACCTTGACCAACCACAAAGCACTAAGCCAGCTGAGATGGACAATAATGGAGATCCCTGATGACCAAGAGCAGAAGATTCACAGAAGAATGGGTTGGCCATTTGGAAAGAAGTTTGAAGAAAACAAAATGGTTTTGTGGACAGATATTCCACAACAGAGCCTGACAAACTGCAGTACTGTTGTGTGAATTGGAGGAGGAGGAGAAGGAGGACTTGGTATGACTAACAAGCAAACCAAAGAAGAACAAGCTATATCCTGAATGGTGCTGAGCGCACATTCCCCACATGCAACTCCAGATGACACATCTTGGAGTTCAGGACAGGGACAAGTCTCGTTCAAAGAGGTATTATGGTGGTCTTGCCTGGTCTGTCCTTGCCCTGTCTTTCTGCACCAAAGATGGGCCCTTTCCTAAAGGCAGCTCAAAGTTCCTTGTTCCAAACGGTCTTGGAGCCAACCTACCTCTTCCAGCTTACCATGCTTCCCCCGCCCATCAAAATAACACAGAGGACAGGACACTCCTAGCAGGCGTTCCCCAGCTACTTTGTACAGCTAGAAAATGTAAAGCAAGACTCAGTAAATCATTTAAGGCACATAATGGAGAGGAGAGACCAGGTTGCGAGGAATACTCCTCACTCAGCGTGCACCAAACATATTTCCCTTATCAGCACGACTTGGCACCTACAGAAATTCCCACGGCAGCATCTCCCCAAAGTTGGAGAAACCAACAGAAGGGTTCACACCGAGCTTGTACCGGTGCCTACGCTACACGGGGCATTGCAGGCAGCCACGGCTTGCTCTGCTTGAACTTGAGCAGATCAAAGCCACATCAAGCCCAA
Source organism: Tringa tobata (assembly GCA_033628505.1). Classification (NCBI taxonomy): domain Eukaryota; kingdom Metazoa; phylum Chordata; class Aves; order Charadriiformes; family Scolopacidae; genus Tringa; species Tringa tobata. Next base: position 62,969 of record JAHREE010150895.1, on the reverse strand, counting down.
TGTAATAAGTGCTGCTGAACGGCAAGATACGTTAACTCAGGCTTGGCGCTATGTGGCCATGGTCACGGGGCTTGTAGATCCAGCCCAAGCTCACTCTGGCCTCCGATCCACCTTGTAGCTGAAGCTGGGGCCGTTGTGAGCCTGAAACACAGCAATAAAACTCCTTTCCACCTCTTTTCGGTTAAATCGCTCTGCAGCTTGCAGAGCTCCACCAAGGACAATTATTTCCAGCATGTGCCGTGCATGAATGCTGCGAGCAAAACGGAGCTGGAGTTTCATCATAGCCTGTCTTTGTGTGAAGAGGGAAGAAAGAGGAAAAAAAAAAAAAGAAATAGAGAGGGGAAAAAAAAAAAAAAAAGAAGGAACTTGGAACTGGAGGCCCCCCCGGCCTCACCCTGATCCCAAGGAGGCTCCGCTCTGCTCTGCTCTTGCTCAACCCGACACAGAGAATGAGGAAGCGGAGGAGACAGGCGGGGGAGGCGGAGGAACGGTCAAGCTGAAGACAAACAGCCTCTGAGCCGGGCGGCTTGGAAAGCTTCTCCAGCGAGAGGGCACGGGAGCAGAGAGCGGGCTGTGTCCTGCACCACAGACCCCTGCCTGTCCCCACCTGGAGTGGGGGGCTCTGTGGCCCTCACCCGTGCTCTGGGGTTTGATAACCTGAGTCCAGGTCTTAAAGGAGATGGTCTCCGGCATGGAGATCTGCAAAGCCTGGCTGTGTTGCCAGCCCTGCCCTGCCTGGGAGCTTCCGCAGTGCACGGGGATGGCAGAGCCCTCGGTGGCCACAGCTGGCCAGCTCTCCCCCTCGCTGGGCTAGAGCCGGCTTTCAGCCCAGTCGGCAGCTCGGCAGCTCACCTCCACAAGCTGCAACCACGTTCCCCACAAATGGGAGCTGGCATAAAAAAACTAAACCCCAGCCAGGTGTGAGATGCTCCAGGCGGTTCCATGTGCCCGGGTCTGGTCCTCTCCCACCTCAACATCCCATCACCCCAGGGAACACACACCTTACCTCCTCTTGTCCCACGTGCCAATGGCTGGTGTCACCCTGCCTGTCCTGCTGTCCCCATCCATGCATGTGGACTGGTCTCTCGTCCTCATCTTGTCCTGGGGGAGGAAGAAATCCAGCTGAAGGGAGCCCTACACAGCCCCATTGGTGACAGACCAACACCAGACGTGATATTCTCCTGCTGATTTGCCCTTCCACCTCAGGAGGCCAGCAAGGAGGTACCCAGATCTCATCTCTCTTACAGCAAAGGAGACTTAGCAGAGACACAAAGGGACTTGCCCAAGGCCAGGGAGGACAGAGAACCAGGCAGTGGAGCTGGTTGAAGCCACTTATTTAAATTTCTTTATGACAAGTAATGTCAGCTCTACCCCAGCAGTGCTACTGCCCACAAGGGATGGTCAGACAACTGCAACTGATGAGTTCAGGATGAGACCACGGTGGCTGCCCAGCCCTCAGGCAGGGCTTCCCCTGAGCATCACCAGGGATGCAGGCACTGAGCACCTTCCCACTGAGCTCGTAACCCTCCCACCACACAACACAACCAGCCCACGTTCTGCAAGGACCCGGGAAGAAACACCACTTACAGGGAAAGGAGTGAACACAAGGTTGGGGGAATGCATCGGTTTAATTTCTGTTAGAACCACACCTTGAATTCGCCCAGCAAAGGGCGTGTGTGGAACATCCCTAGGGGGGTTCACACAACTCGAAGGAAGATCAGAAATGATGGCCTGTAAGGCAAACCCCACACCCAGTTTCAAATCTCTCCAGGTCTACCAGCAAACAAAAACCAAGACCCTGAGATGCATCGGCTCAATTTTCCAGTTCCTGGAGGTTCACACCAGCAGCTGCCCGCAGGGATGGAGCAGTTTGGGGGTCACCTCATTCCCATGAACACCATGCTACCCCAGCTGCCCACCTCCCCAGCACCCCAAAGTGATGGGGGCTACACCAGAAGAGAAATGAAATGAGAGGTTCCCTTCCCAGGATGGGAAGAGCCATTGCTGGGGTTGATAAGAACCATCCCATGGGAAAGAGTTTTCTGTTTTCCAAGAGAAATTGCAAATCCCAAGGGACTAGCCCTTCAGGAGAGGCAGGGAAGCAACCAAACCTGGAGAGGGGCAAGACAGGAGAGAGAAAATGCAGCAAGCTCTGGGAAAAATGGAGTTTTCTTTCCCTTTGGCAATGCCATGGCAAGGCAGGAGCTGGGGTGAGGAAGCCTTTACCCCCTGCCCAGACCTGGGAGCAGCAGAGCCCACCAGAGGAGATGCCATGGGAAGGTGGGCCAGCACAGGCCCCCGTGCGATCAGCTACAGCAAGTGGCAGTTCCAGTAAGTTTACACCCGCCTTGCATTTGGTCCGAGGGGCGTTTTACATTGAGAGCATCCCTGGAAGGGAAGATTCGCTGCCAAAAAACCATGAGCTCCGCCTGCCCGGATTTTGGAGGGGAAGGCGGGTTGTTTGCATTTCCAATTTGGCTGGGAAACTGGAAAAATACAGACCTGAGAAGCCAATTCCCCCCAGTCCATCACCTCCCCCAAAATCCAGCAGTCTCCAATTCAGAAAGATGCTGGACCGGCACAGACTGGGACCTGTGCTCTGCAGCAGGAGGCTGAGGACCTTTGGATGCATGATGGCTCTGTGGTGGGCATGGACCGGGGGGGACTTTTGGAAATAGAGCTGGGAGAAGAGCAAATGTGCCGGGATGGGGCTGACAGCCACCAGCCTGACCCCTCTGTCCACCATGGAGTCCCTCATGGGGCCTGGCGAGGAACAAGCGTCTTAGAGCAACACTGGTGGGTTTAAATAAATAAATACAATTCTGCTTAAAGGGAAAAAAAAAAAAAAAGAAAAGGAATAAAGGATATGCCTCTCCAGCGCCTCCTCCCCTCCCAGAAACCTGTGTGCTATGCAAATACATGCAAATGAGACATAGAAGGGGGGATGAAACTGGCTTTCTAAACCAGCGTGGTTTTAGACTGGGAAACGTTGGAGGCAGCTTGCTGGAAAGTTGAGGCAGAAATAGCTACGCCATGAGAGGGACAAGCAATGACAACTGGAGTGTACGTGTCCCAAAACACCTTTGGTGGCGGGATCAACTCCTGCAGCACCAGCAAAATACAGCCCCAAACCTCCCCCTCGACACCCTGGTTCGGCAGCCGATCTTAAAGCTCTTCCCAAATCCCCCTTCCCTCCAGCCCAGGGCTGGAAAGACAAAAAAAAATAAAAATAAATCAATAAATGAGAAAACTTGCTTGCTTTGCTGCTGTTTGCAATTTCTCCCCACGATGGGATGGCAAAAAGCACTGCAGTGTGTGGAAACCTGGGCAGCTCGGTCCGAACCAGGGGATGGGCACCATGGGCAGCCCGGGGTGATGCTCCCCGGGGTGGGCTCTTTCCCCAGAGACTGCTTATGGAGTGACATCTTTCTTACATGAAGAATGGGATCGTACAAATTCCAGCTCGTTTGTTCCAGGCAATTTATCCACCCAAGTATTGCCTTGTTCGGTAACATTTTCTCAAGGGGTTTCTGCAGAGAAGCAGGTGAAATCTAGAAAGTCTGAAGGCTTCGGGGTGTAAACACCATTTGCCTGAGCAATGCTGCTCACGTTGATAGTCAACGCCTGAATGTTTTTTGCTCAGAAGCAGGAGGGGGTTTTGTGTTAAACACTCTGTACTCAGGAACAGACCTGGCTGGAGCAAAAGCCCCTTTCCTGCCTCCTGACCCAGCACAGGATTTTTACAGAAATAGCACAGTTGCTCTGAGCTCAATGGAAAGTTTGGGATGGACTGCCAATGTCCCGGGCAGCCCTGGACCACAGCAGCCCTGTAATTTCTGTCAGCATCCATGGGGATGCAGCTGGGAAGTCACCCCCCACAACTCCAGGGCTTTCAAAACCCACTCCAGGCACTGGAGATAGGGGGAGAGGACAGGGGAGCAGAGAGGGGGGTGGTATCGGCACCATCAGAGTAGATCTTCATGCTCTTTGAGACCGAGGGTGTGACATGGGGGTCTGCTTCACGTCCCACAGTGGGATGTGGAGGAGTGGGGCATCTGCAAAGGGCACTGGAAAAGCCTCAATGGCTCTCTGATGCAAGTCCATGCGAGATGGCCACCTGCGATCACCCCTCCAGCACCTCTGCCACCGTTTGCAGTCTCAGCCTCCCCCCAAGAAAGTCACGGCGCCGCGTTCAAGACAGCTCCCACAGCCCCGCATCTTATTTTGCTTTTCATTTTGCTTTACCTGTCTCATTAAAGGCAATCTCCAGCGACTCCGACACCAGTCTCTAGCATGGCGGGCGACCGCGTTTCCACCGTTGGGTTGAGCAGACTGTCAGCAGTGACAGCCCACGTGCAGGGGTGCCACGCTGTCGTTCGGCGGCGCTGAGCACGGAGCAGAGGCACCTTTCATCCACACGCTGCAAAATACCACGTGCTCTGAGGTTATAGGATCTGTCCAGCCCTGTCCTGCACCCCAGAACTACCCCCAACAGATATTATGGCTTCAGCATCACACGTCCTCTAGACAGAGGTTCATCACAGACCTGCTTGGCTGCAGTATCTTGCAGTCCAGCACCAGCATTCCAGCTTCCCTGGACAATGAATATAAATCTGGACCATTCCTATGCCACAAGCCCACTTCCTTTACTTAACCCCATCTATAACACAGGATCAAGTTTGAGCATCTTTGTCAGTGATGTTTATTTGAGGCAAGAACGAAGCTTCTCTGGCTCTTCCCTATGTTTTTATATCCTTTTATCCACCCTTTTTACTGTATTTCCCTGACACCTCTTGCGAAGCCGCTCCGGCAAGCGTGTCTGCTGTGTCCATAGTACCTGCAACCGCAGCAGTGCTACACAAACCTGTGGAGCACAAAAAGTCCTGTGCCAACAGCAGGTTGTGACTCTATATTAAAAATACAGCCTTAACCCACCTCCCTGAAGAGAGAGGTGCCATGAAAGTGCTGTGGGGTGGTGAGTCCAGGAGGTACCTGGCAAAGGGAGAGGAGCTGCTGCTCATCCAACGGCTTCCCGGTCCCTTCTCCAACTCCTGCTGCTCCCATCCAAGAGCTGCTTATTTCTCCCCCTGCCCACACGGCAAAACACTGCGAACCTGAAGAATAAAAGGTGCAGACTAGCTGGGATTTCAAATTCTGAGATTAAGGATGGAGGCAATTTCTCCCCTCCCTGGGCTGATAGAGCAGGCAGCAGATGAGGATGGCTTTTTTGCGTGCTGCCAGCAGCTGCGATAGGCGCTTCTGCCGTCACCAAGCAGAGAGATTATTCTCTGGATCTCCCGGGCTGTTTATCAGGAACACTCACTGCTGCAGCCGCTAAACCAGCTTAAATACCAAAATTAAAAAATAATTAAAAAATAAAATAAAATCTTTTCTGTAACCTCAGAAGGGGAGGGATTGGGGAAAGGGAGGTAAAAGCACTCGGGAGGTAAATTGGGGTCTTAATAAAGCAGCCACATCACCTGCTCAGGAGGGGCACGGGCAAAACAGTCTCCACAGCCGCGGGCACCGAGATCCCTGGCTGGAGGGAGGGAACAGCAAAAGCTGCTGGCAGGGGACCCAGGGACCTGCCTGGAGGAAGCAGCTGCCAGCCCTGGCCAGCGGGCACACTGCTGGGAAGCCAGCGGGAAGATTTTGCAGGTCTGAGTCGAGGGCGCTTACGCCGGCACGTCTCCCTGGACCTGCCTTCAGCATCACGGGGTGGAGAGCCATTGGGAGAGCGCGAGGAGCAGCAGCTTCGCACCACGGCCAGGGTGGCACAGCTCTGGTACCCGAGGAGGAGTGGCAGAGCGATGCTCCGCTCAGCTGGGGTGGAAGCACCACGTGTCAGGGATAATAAATTGCATGAGAGTTCGGATCTGGGGACTGCACGGGAAGAAAAGGCACGAGGTCCGATTTCCTTGGGCATTCAGAGCCTTTGAAGATCAGAAAGCAGCCGAGTGCAAGGCAGGCTTTCAAGCTGCCAGTGCGGGTTAGTGGTGGGCCTGGGACTCCCCAGGGAGTAAGAGCTGTAGGATCCCGGCTGCCGGGTCGGATCCTGCCTCCCGGCTGCAGGAGGGTAAACAGGAACAGCTCTATCAACACCCCATGAACACGCTCCTCGATGGGCCCTTAATTAGCACAGGGGTGCAAGTTGGGGAGCACCAAGCTGTTGGTTCAGGGCTGCCTGGGCACTCACTGGTTTTGGATTATCCCAACACATTTCTCCATCAAATTCCACCCAGACAACCCACTCAGCTGGGGACGGTCCCATCCCCTGGCACCAGGGGTACAATTCCCAGGAGTGCCCCCTTTGGGCTGAGGGGTTCCTGCCCCAGTTCAGAAGCAGAGTTGGAGTCTCCAAGCTTCCCAACTGCTCTGAAATCCAGGATGACCAAGACCCTTCCTGGGGTCTCTGGCAGGCAGAGAACGTCCCAGCCACTTGCATGAAAGGTTAAGACCACTTTCCAATTAGAGAGGCAGGAGCCATCGCAATAAAGCTCTTCTGAGGGGATATTAATCAGGGCATCTTCCTCTCACGGAAATGCAAATCAGCAGAATGGAAACAGGAGTGATTAGAGCCAAGGAATAACATGGGCACTTCGACCCTGGCTCCACGAGCAGCAAGGACCACAAGGGTGCAGGAGTGATGCCCCAGACACCTGTGCCAGCCCCAGGACCCAGGCAGAGCCACGCGGAACCCACGGGCTCCACCTGGGAATATTCAGCATCAGGTTTTCAGGTCAATGCTAGCGCCACGGCCACAGGAATGGTGTCAGTTACAGCAAACCAGCCCCCAGCTCTCAGGGTTCAGGATTTTGGTCCGTCCTCTTGCACCCAAATCAGAAGGGAGGCTGGAGGAGACCTGGGCAGAGCGGGCACATTGGTCAGGGGTCTGGCAGGAGAGATGGAGAAGACAGCAGTGAGGGCAGTAGCACCAAAGGATGGAGAAGGTAAGGAGAGGGCATGAAGAGTGAAAGGTGATGCAGAAAGGGACCAAAGTGTGGGCAAGGTGGTGGGGTGCACAGAGCACCTCCTTGCCCCTGCCCGGGGAGGTGCTGCACCGAGTCCGGAGACGGCTCTGCTCCTCACGGCAGGAGGCATTAGATCCAGCTGAGCTGCTTCAACGCAGCATGCATGTAAATCAGCTGGACAGGCAGAGAGGAGAAAAACAAGGGGGATGAGATAAGAGGATAGAGAGAGAGGCGAGGGGAGGAGGAGGAAGGAGAAAAGGGGAGGGAAGGAGAGGAGCAGGTGTGGAGAGAAAGAGAAGCAAAGAGAGGGCAAAGGGAGAAAGGGAGAGGGAGGAGGAGGAGGGATGGGGAAGCAGAGAGCAGCAGGAGGGCAGGGTGATGGGCTGGGGTCGGTTGGTGCACTGTGGTCCTGCCTGAACACATGCCAGGTCAGGGGTGGCCACGGGCAGGGGCACCCACCGCCCCAGGCAGGGAGCACGGGGTGAAGGGGCTGAAGGTGCCAAACCATGACCCAGCCTGGACTGGGGCACCCCACTTCTGCCCCTCGGCTTCCAAACCCTGCAACGCTGCCAGGAGCCTGCTGGGGTCTGTGATAAAGCACCACCACACAGTTGATTTTCCAGCCATGAGCAAGACGTCAATTGGCCACAGAAATACCCAAAGTCTGCCATCCTGTAATCCCTCTCCTGCAAATGTGACTCCACCAAATTCCCTGTCCTGAAACCTGATGTGCATTTGTGATGGAAGAGTTGGTGGGTACCAACCTGGAGGATACTGAGTCTGGGGGATGAAATGACACAGACTTGTCCCTCCTCTAAGTCAGGAATATCTTGCAAAACACAGTGAGTGATTCCTGATAAATAATAACTCTGCCCTGTCTCTTTCAGTCAGGAAACTCAAAGCCTAAATATTATTATTAAACCCCTAAGTGGAGGATCAGCAGCTCCATGAGAAGTTCTGGTGACTGGGCAGGACACAAGGATCTCCTGACATCAACATGCACTAAGCAACCAATGCTGATGCAAATGCCGTCTGCTGTAATCGTGACATCGCCTTTAATTACATAATGGATGAGGATGTCGCCACATGCAGAGTCCTGACGTCACCAGCAGAGCTGAAAAAAGGTCTAGAGTAGGATGATCAAAAAATGAGTCTGAAGGAGGAGGATCTCAGCCTGGAAAAGAAGCAGCCAAAGAGGCACATTTGTGGCCTCAAGAAGGTGAGCAGAGATTGATTGCTCGCTGCGTCTCCCAATAAAAGAATTAGGAGATATTCAATAACATTAGGAGGTAGCAGGTTCAAAAGAAACAAGAGGAGATGGTTCCTCACGTGGTGCGTGGTTAAGCAGTGGAAGTCCTTGCCACAGCTCTCCAGGGATGATTAAAGCGTACGCGTTTACAAAAATCAACTAGACAAATTCATGGGAAATCCATTGAGGGGTATTAAAGACAAAATGCCACTGTGGCTGGGGACCCCCCGAGCTGCCACACGCTGGGGGCTGGGAGGTGCTGGAGAGATGTATTGGTGTTGGTCATCAGGGGGGACAGGCAGGGGACAGGCAGGGCAAGGGACAGCCCCGCACAGCTCCTTAGGCTGCGCTGAAGATGGCAGATAGTGTCTCCAAGCCAGCACAATGATGTCAACACACTCTCCATCGCACCCTGGGCGATCCCAAAACGCCAGCAGGCAGGTGTACGTACACCCTGGTCTTGAGGGGCTGCTGAACCCCCTCAAGGTACAAAGTCCATAAGAGCAGGACCACGCAGCGCCACTATTAATGTCACCGGTTTAACACAACACGGAGCAGCCCTGAACCTCACCTGGTCCAGCACCGGGTGACCCTTCACATCACTTTACCCAACACCGTTTCCCAGGATGCTGGACCCCACGGGGCTGGACACAGGGGTCCGTCCCTCAGGAGCTTCCCCGTGCGCAGCATCCCTTCCACGCAGGCAAGAGTCCGTGCACGTAGCAATCCCAATTAAACCAAACTACATCGCAGAGGGGCCTGGCAGCTCTGCATTTATCAGCCTGCCTGGAAGGGGCTTGTGCAAGCTGTCCCCCCGGCTGACGGATTAGACAGCAGACAATTAGGTTTCAGACACACACACACACACACACGCTCGAGCACACGCAAGCACACGCAGGCACACAAATCCTTTTTCTCCATCCATCTGCAAGGCCGAGGCGGCTGAGCCCAGCTGCGCGGCCGTCCGGTGCTTCTGAAGCTGCGTGCAGCTGAATAAGAACGAGCCCCCCGCGCCTCGGCTTTCAGCGCCCGCGCTCGCAAAATGAGCGAGAGGTCCCCAAAGAGATGACACAATTGCAATGGAAATTATTAACCCTTGGCGGGCCGGTTTCGCCGCCGCCTCCTCCTCCCAGCGCCGCAGCCAGCCTGGCGGCAAACTCCCACTCTTTTGGGTTTCAAGGACAAAGCTGGAGCGAGCCAGCGCTCGGCCAACATCGCAGGGAGCGGGCAACCTCCTGCCTCTGTGCTCTGAGGTGAGCTGGGCTTTTGTGGAGCTTTTTGTGGATTACTTCAGGCACATCCCTTCGCTGCCAGGAAGCTCCCAGCTGCTGGAAGTGGGGACAGGGTCCCAACGTGAGCACCACTTCTGCAAACATCCCACCAAAAGCATCCCATCTTGATGCCCAAGACCAGAAAGTATGATTGCTATGCGCAGTCCCGAGGACCAACGCAAGCCAGCGTCGCTCCTCACATTGTCCCTTCCAGGGGCTATCCAGAACAATAATTCAATATTTCAAAATTAATTGAAACACAAAATGGCTAAGACAGGACTGGAACAAGCTGAGGTGGCTTCTCAAAGGCAAAGCCTTGCACATCCGCTCTGGGAGAGGATTTCTGACGGAATCAACAAAACAATGGATAAAGGGAAATCAGTAGATATAATTTATTGAGATTGTCCTAAAGCCTTTGATAAAATCCCACATGAGACGCTATTAAGGAAACCAAGCATCACTGGGCGAGATGTAAAATATTGCCGGGGAGCGGGAAGCAGTAAAGTGGCACAAACCAGTGCAGGAGGAGATGGTTAATGCCCTGCCAGGACAGAGGTCGGGGAAGCTGGAGCGTGGCCATGCTCCGAGCCCAGCTCCTGCCAGCATCAGAGAGCCCCAGGAAGGCACCGCTGCAGATGCTCAGGGCGCACCAGAACCTTCACAATACAGCCCCCAAAGTCCTTCACTCCTCCTTCCTTGCTTCCCGCTGTCTGTCTGTCTCAGGCTGCCTGTCTTCCTGTCTGGGCTGGGCTACAGAGCCTCAGCCTCCTTCCCTCCATCGCACGCACCTACTCGAGGGAAGATAAACTGAGCATGACACCAAAAACAACAATGTCAGCCCCTGGCCTCGCTCCTCACACTCCCAGCCCTTGATCTCCCTGTGTCCTTTCAAGACATCTTTCAACTGTCCATCTGGAGAGGAGAAAGCCCAAAGAGAGAAATCTCCCATCCCACATTAGGAGTGGGACATACTGGGGGAGGGAGGATCCTCCGGAAACACCACTCTCAGCTGCACAAAGAGCTTTCTAAAAACAGCACCATGTTTTAACTTTTCTTGCAGTTAGTTTTTGAAGAAAGACTCTTCTCATCTGATCTCCCTATCTCAGTGCCTGGTACCCACCTCCACCCAAGTAAAGGATGCAGCCGGCTCCAAAACAACTAATGCCCAGGTAGAAACAACCACAAAGGTAACTCAGCCCACCCCTCAAACCAATGTCAGCAACTTTTTGAGGTTTGTTTTCACAAAATACAGACATAAGCCCTAATGTTACAAGCTGCATCATCCACTAAAGTTAGAAGCAGCTCTCCAGATGCACTGGGAAACATCTAGATGTTTGCCAAGGAAGGTTGCTGCTCTCCCTGAGCTCTGATTATTATTAGTAGCATAACAGTGAAGACATGAAGACAGACCTGGTCTCACAGAGCACGTCATACAGGAATTTTGGACTGCCTGGAGGCTGCTGTGCTCGTTGCCTGTGAGCAGCTGGGTCACGCAGCTGGCTCTGCCCCACACACAACCTGCTCCATCTCCAGATCCACCAGCTTTTCACTTGCTCCAGCAGGGCTGGCCCAGAGCCTCATCCCTCCCTTCACCAGAAACCAGCTCCTCAGTTTTCAGCTTAAACTTATTTGTGGGCAGTTTCTAGTCATTTGGTCCTCAGCCAACAATATCCATCAGTGAAACAGCTCCTCTCCCGCCCCAGTGCTCTGTGTCCCCTGGTCTACCAGATCTGCAAAGCTGAGTTTGCAGAGTCTTGGGAGATGGGCCATTCACCGCTTCTCCTTGGGGACTTCACCATCATTTCATGTATCAATCCATAAGTCACCCCTCCAGGTTTATCAAGGACCTGTGTGTTTCCCTCTGCAGCACTAAGCAGGGTACCAGGGAGAATTTTCTGATAACTATGCTGCATTTTCCTCTCCTCCTTTCATCCCATTACCCATAGTTATATCCCTTAAACCACTCTAAATAATTACTCAGCCGGGTGTTTGTGACCTTCAGATATTTGTCCACCCCTGGTTTAAGTGAACCCTTAGCCAAGCTATGCTTAATATTTAGACTGCACAGAGAAATGTTCACACTCAAAACACTTCCAGGCTGTGGTGGTGAAGTTGATAGAAAGGATTGATCCTGCACCATTTGCCACAGCTCCGAGGCCATTTTTCAATCCCAGGCAGCTTTCTGCTCCCTTGATGCAATGTTTTCCCATTAAAAACCCCAATGCCTGGAAACCTCCTTGGGCATGCTTCCCCCCATCCTTAGCTTAGGGAGAAGGGAGCAAAGCTTATACGGGGTGGGTCACGCGGAGGAGGTAGATATCCAGATAAAGCTCTCCAAGGAAGAGCCAGGTTGTCTGAAAAAAGTCCTTGGAAGTTACAGGAAAGGGAGGGATGGCCCCAGCCAGTCACGAGAGGAGCCACCCTCCAAAATAACCACTGTCAAGGACAGGAGGACTCAATGCTTTCCTTTGCGCCAGGAGCATCACTGGTGTCGGCAGGGATGCCTGTTCCCCTCCAGTCTCCCAGAGACAAGTGCCTGGGTGAGGTGAGGGTCAGGGCCACAGCAAGGGACAGCGAGACTGGCCCCAGTAATGGAGATTTACTGCTCCAAGCCCTATTAGCTGGGCCATCTGGATACCAAGCATCAGCACGGGTTATTAGAGACCACAGCCTGGTGTTGTACAGGCACAAAGGCGGAGAGAAGGGGGAGATGCTGCGATGGCTTATTCCCATGTAGGAAGAAGGTGGGAGCTCCAGGAGGGTTTCTGCTGGAGTAAAACCCCAACGAGGGGAAGGAGAAAGGGAAATGCACACTCAGAGGCTGTGCAGGTTCTTGCAGATACCAACACAAACACACTGCTGTGCACGGAGTGCATCTGCACTCCCGGCTCTGTGCACGGGTGCTCGTGCCCCAGCACAACGCTGGCAACCACTGCAGAGGCATGAAAAGGGAGAGGTGGACAGAGGAGGAGGAAGCAGGATGAGCTCCCCATCCACAGCACCGCCAGCTTCAGGTATTTACCTATCATTGCCAAGCCCTAAACAAAATTATGAGGAGGGTTTAAAAGAATTTATGTCTAAAGAGCTCTCAGTTGGGGGTGATTATGGTGTAGCTTCTGGTTTTTGATGCTTTAGGAGGTCACATTTCCCTTCATCAATTTTTGCTGTGGCCCCAGGAATTGGAAAGACTACCTTTATTTTTTTTACTGAAAATGGAGATGATCTTGGGGCCACCAGACTCTGTGACCTGGACCTTTAAAGTATTTGCCATTGATAAAGCAAAGAGCACGGGTGGGTGGCACCATTTTTATAGGGCAAACCCGCTAGGACCTGGCACTAGGACATATTCTCTCTTCTCATAGTCCAGCCTGGGTTTCTGTTCCTTTGCAGCAAGCATGGCCTCAACTGTCAGTCCCAATATATATCCTGCAAGAGGCCCCAGTCTGACTCATGGAGAGGAAATGACTCGCTGTGGTTACGAAGCATGACTTTCCCAAAGAGAAAAACAATCCAGCACGTGAAAGAAAACCTCTTTCCTTCCTTAAAACCGGGCATCACCTTTTAGGAGACAACAGACAACCCAACCTGACCCACACACAGTCTGGGAAACAAAACCTGGCTTGCCTGGGTAGAAAAGTATTTCCACCAAACATGTGTCAGCCCCTGGGATCTCCAAGTACCATCCCAGGTCCTCCACCATTGATGTGAACCTAACCCCGGACCCATTTTGGTCCTTTGTGAGTGATGTAGCTGCCTCAAAACATTCAGCAGGAAAGGGAAGAGATTTGGCCACATCTACCCCTATGAAGAGCATCCATCATACATTCCCTTCAGCCCCCAACGCCAAGATTGCAGAGAAATAATAACCCCCAGCTGCACCCACCACCTCAACAGCTCCTTGGAGAGATGCGATTCTGGCTTGAGAAAACCCAAATAGTAAGAGGGGAGGAAAGCAAAAAGAGAAAGGAAGACAGAAATAGGGCCGGGGTACAGGAGGCTGGTGGGCAGGGGCTCCCGCAGGTCTCAGCCCAGCATTGGGCTATTTTCTGCCTTTTCCTCTTCCTTGCTGCCACGTCACCATGGCAACCCCATCAGCTGAGCAGCTTCGCTTCCCGACTCTGCTTCCCGCTCCATGGGGAGTTTTGGGGGTTTTTTTTCTGCCCCTTCTTCTCACCCTGCTTTCCCACTCATGCCTATCCTAGAGAGGCTCCTGGCCAGCGACTGGCAGTGCTGACCAGAGGCTTACAAGGGTGTTCATAAGGTCCCTTCATGCAACTCGGCCAGGGGACATCACCAGCAGGACCCTCTGGGCAGTTCCCACTAGCCCCATGGAGGGGTGATGGCCTGGGAAACGCTCTCCCCTTCGGCATCAACAGCCCTGATGCCTCCAGGCATCGCAAAGGGCAGGCACTGAGTTTTTGGGCAGCCACTCTGCAGAAAAGGTGCTGCCCTGGGACGCAGACCTCACTGGAGAAGCCCTGTGCAGAGCGATGGTCTCTCTCTGCTGGGGAAAAGTTAGATGAACACCATCCAGGTGTAACTCCTCCTGCCATGGTCCCTTCCAGCCCCATTTCCCAGGGCCTAAGGCAGCCAAAACTCCCACTAAAAAAATTAGCTGAGCCAGAACCACTTGTAACTCCATGGGTTTAGAATTAAACAGAGGGAGAAAGATGTAGCAAGGCCAAAATGGAGGATGCAGAGGAGCTGGAAGAGGAGAGAATGGGAGGAAGGGGGGGAAAAAACACCTGCTCTTGGTTCAGACAGTGTGTCCAGGTGTGACAGAAGAGCCCTCCACAAGGAAAAGTGGGTTTGGGAGCATCCCCTGGTATTCGATACCCTCTTCCACTTTGCATCACTGCTCTCCTTTCACCCTTTGAAAGCCCCAACCTTAAACACGAAGGAAGGTCTCTGGCCCCTTGAAAGCCTGACTTTGAGACAAGATTCATCTCCAAAGGATAATCTCATCCTATTTGCCGAGCATTTGGCCCTGCCAAACACCGGACCGGTGTGTCCCCAGAGCGCCATAAGCTCATCCCGCCTGCCCAGCTCCTCGCCAGGACAGAGGAGTCCCTCTGGGGTGTTTTGCATTGGGTTTGGTGCCTTCAGAATAGCTGTGGTTGGAAATCAGAGGCTGGGTTAATCTGACCCTGTCATACACATCAGATGTGCAGCAGAAACAGCCCTCCAGTAAGCGTTACCACGACATTTGGGGAGGGCGGTTGGTTGGTTTTTTTTTTTCCTCCTTCTCTTTTTTTATAGCAGACATCTGCAGTGGGAGAAGAGGGATGGAGGAGAGAGGAAAGAGAAGAAACAGCAGTTCTTCCAACAGCCAAATCCCACGGACTCAAAGCCCCCCCCAACCACTACCCCCAAATCCCAACTTGCTGGGGGTCAGACCAAAACCTTGCTGGAGAGGAGCAGAGTCCTGATGGCTGGGCACAACCCCTGGCACACAGTTTTCCCTGCACACATCCATGCCAGGCTCCGTGTTTCTTTATACACAGAATCACGCTGACTTGACTCAAGGTGCAATTTTGCAGCCGCTTGCTGGGGAAGCCGAGTCTCTTTCAATGTGGTTTAAGTCAATTAGGAGCAGGTTGAAGCTGAAGTGAATTAAGGCTTTCAACCCCAAATGCGAGCGCCTGCCTGGAGGAAAGGGGAGGGGAAAGGCAGCTCTGCACCACTTTCAGCTAATCCAGTGCAACTCAACCGATATAAATCCAAGAACAGACAAGGCAGGATCCTTTCTCCCTCCTCCTCGTTCTCACTTTTTCACCCCCCTCCTTACTTCCCGCATCCTTCCCCCATCCCTTCCCTGAAGACTTTCTCTCCTGCTGTTCATCTCTTCCCTGCTTTCTCAGCCCCCCACTTGCACAAGGGGGGCGGGAAGCAGTTGGAGATCAAACTCCTGGCAGCGCCGAGGCATCAGCCCTGCCGAGAGCCCAAGACAGCTCCGGAGCAAGGAGGCAAAGGAGTGGGATGAGCGAAAAGCGGGTGGTTTTGGGTGCGAGCAGAGGAACTGCTTGCAGCCTGGGAAGCCCAGGGATATAAGAAGGCAGGGGAGAGAGTCTGCTTTGTAGCACCAAGCACACACGGAGTCGCTGGGGTCTGTCCCCACACAGACCAGCCTGTCTCCAGTCCCTGCCAGGAGGCAGGGCAGGGAGAGCCGGGATGCTCGAGCGACCGGTCTGATGGCTCGGGAACAGCTCGGCTGGCTCCAGGAGGGAAGTGCTGCGTGGCAGCAGGCATCCCTTGCCTTCCATGGGGACATCGGACAGTGTTTTCAAGCCCAAGTTTTAGGGTGTTTATAAGTCAGCAGGGTCTTCTATTAACACAGGGAGATGCATTAACATGGACGCCACAGGGTGTTTTTAAAGTTTAAAAGCCCCTAAAGTACCACTTTCCTCTGTCCTTCCCTCCCCCCCCCGGCACAAAATCTCTATTCTCCCAGATTGACATTTGGAAATAAAATCAGCAACAATTAATTTCTCCTAGATCTCATCTAGCTACTCAGGTGTCAGAGCCCCTGGAAGAATGATGGCTTCTGGCCCTACGTGGCAATAGCAGGCGGTGTGGGTAGCCCCCAGGCACACCAGGAGCCAGCTCCACCTGCCCTTAGCAGCTTCCCTGGGCAAGGAGAAGAGCACAGAGAGGACTCAGCAGCTCCAAGCCTGGGCTCTTGGACTGCGTGGGGTTTCTTTGCTGATGCCAAGTCTCTGCATCCATCCCCGGGAGCCATGAGTGGGGTTTCCCCAGGAGGCTGGGGGAGAGGAGAAGCAGGAGGATGGCAGCCCAGCCCCATGGAGCTGCTCAGGGGCTGTTTGGGGGATGGCAAAGCTCTGTGCAAAGGTACCTGCCACACTCTCACTGCTACCAAGGACTCGTGCATCACACAAACAACCTGCACAAAGAAAATGCTGCCAGAGCGAAGCCCCCACCCACCCTGCTCTGTGCCACAAGCTGAGCTGCAAAATCCTCATCCCTGGGTGCTCTCTGCAAAAGGGCAAAGACACCAGATATTTCCAGGCATCCCTGCTGCAGGTTGAGCCGGGAGCACTGTGCAGTTAGTCTCCGTGGTTCACGGCATTGGCTGCTGCCAGCAAAGAAAAGGAGGAACTTGGGGGGGAAGAACAGAGCAAGCACAGTGGGGGGACGGTTAATTAGAAAAGCTGCCCAAGATGCGGGCATGCCAGACAAACTTTGGGATGTCCCTCTGCACCTCATCAATGCAAACGAAGCAAAAAGGACCCAGGGAGACATCCCAGGCTCCCTGTGGGGTTTATACCCAGATAACTGGATGAGAAGGCTGGCTCCTGGCACCTTCCAGCCCATAGCTGCAGCCTTTTAGTCTCCACCAGCACCAGCTCGGACAAAGATGTGGGAGCTGCTGCACACCAAACACGCTGTGCTTGTAAACAAGGCTCCAGAAAGAAAAGTGGTATGGACAGATTGATGTAAAGGAGCCCATGACCCTCCACAAGTATCTGTCCCCTCTCTGCTTCCCTCCAGCCCCCTCAGCATCCTCAAACACTGATCTCCTCCTAGGGACACACAGCCCTGATCCACCTTGGGACCGCTGCAGTGCTGCACTAAATGCCTCAAAAATGCCAAATCATTATTTTCTAACTAAACATAGATTTTCCTCAATGCTCTCTGGTTGAGCATCCAAAAGAAGCCCTACCCATGGAGGAAAAGAAGGAAGACCTGGCACTCTCTGCTTGGGGTCTGTGCTCCCGTTCAGAAGGCACAGACATCCCAAGACCTGGGTGCCGGATTTCAGGAAGCTCCAGCTGGAATGACATGAAGCATGTGCTAAGGGTCAGAGAAGAAGGCTGGACACATGGGACAGGAAGCCAGATCTCATTCTTGCCTCTGTCCATGACTTCCTCCATGACCTTGGGCAAATTCCAAGGGCAGCAGATTTTCAGACAACTTCTGCTCCCATCTGAGCCTGGACTTACCCAAGTAGAGCCTGGTGAGGCAGGCAGGTTCCTGAGCAGGCTAGAAAGCCAGAGCCTGGTCAGTACCTTGGTTCCTCACCCTGCTGAAGGGCATCACCAAGGCTGCCTTTCTGCTACCCCATTTCCAGCCAATTTGTCAGGGGCACTGGGGTGGGAAGGAGATGCTTCACATTTGTGCAGCTCTCCAGGAGCTGGGGCAAAGTCTCCTCCAAAATGGCTTGAGGGAGGAGGGTCCAGGCAGAGAAGTGACAAAGAAAACCCTCCTTAGAAACCATACTAAAGTGTTGGGTGCTTGTACAGGGCCAGGGTGGATTCACAAGTCTTGTTCTCTCGAGGAAGGTCAAACACACCATTTAGGCACAGTGAAAACCTTCCAGACTGAAACCCAGCAAGGCTTGCAAGGAACTTTGATTTATTCCCGGTGCTCTGAGGCACCTGGAGCCCAAAGCTGCCCCAAGATGGGCAATGTTTGTGCTCCGAAAAAAGTGCTGCAGATGCAAGGAACTCAGAAAAAGCAGCAGCATCAAGAGTCCTAGATCTGCCAAGCCTCGGTACACTGGACCAGGCTGGCCTTTAGTCTCCACTGTGCTGTCCCCAGTAGTTGTGTAGCTGTCACCCAGCACAGTTTTTTGGAGGCCCTTTGGGGCAGGGCAACAGGGGCGAGCCAGCTCCTAATCCTGCAGCATCAGCTCCCACCACTCCAGCCCTGACAGCAGCAGCAAGGAGGAATGGAAAAATACAGAAAGGAACTGAGTAAAGCTCCCTCGTAAAGGGGCTCAGACCGCATTTTGGACCCTATTTCCCACCCTTGGTCCTATATCCCACCCTCGTCTTGACAGCTGCACAGTGTCTCCACAGGGAGAGAGCAGATCCGAGCTGCAAACTTTAAAAAAAAAAAAAAAAAAGAGGAAAGAAAAAAGGAGAGAGGGAGCGAGCAAGCGAGAGAGTGTCTGACTACAGCCCTAAGGGCTGTCACAACAGATAAAACCTCAGCCAGGCTTCGCAGTTTGAGCTCCTGCACGCTAATGCACAGCAGAGCTAAAAATACCGACGTGTGGAAAAGCAGAGGCTGCTGTTGCTGCCTTTCGAGCTGATCGCAGGTTCCAGCTTCCCGGGCAGCCCAAAGCAGCCAAATGCACGGCCACAGAAGGGGAATCGCAACCCTGGAGAGGGGCAGGGGCACCCCTGGGGTCCCCCCCACTGCCCAGCCGCGGGGCCGGCTCTGCCCACGCCATGCCATCTGGCAGGAAGGGCTGGGTTGGGTTTGTGCTGATGTGAAGTAAAATATCTGGGCCACGCGCTTTCTGCTCCGCAGGCAGAGCGGGATGGCAGAGGAGGGATGAGGGACCTTAGGGAGAGGGACCAACGTGCAGACAACGGGGAGGATGGAGCCCACGATGATGAGGAGGAGGATACGGAGAGGCTTTGCAAGATGGCAAAGAGGCAGGACAGATCCAGAGCCCCATCTGTGGGGTAGCAAAACAAGCAGCCCCGTGCTAATCCCCAAAGTCAGCCTCGTGTGAGATGGGAAGGAGCTTGTGGCCGTGTTGCCGTGCCATCTCCCGATTTATCCGGCCATCTTCTCTACAGCAATCGTTACCCTATCTGAGACCCGGGAACGGGAACACACTTAACCATGCACTTAAATTCAAGCATGCACTTAAAGTCTGTTTTCTTCAATGGAGCTGAAGGACATGCTCAAGGGTTAGCACGTGATTAGCTGCTTTCAGCAAAGGTCAGTTCTCTGAACCGGGGCTCGCTCAGGGACCCCTTCTCCCAAAGCCGGAGAGGACACTGGGGTGTCCCTGAGCTGTTACATCCCCTCTGCAGATTCAGACAAAGCCTTCTGCTCCTGGGGATGACCATCCCCAAAACACTGATTAAGACCAGGCATTGAGCCGTTGTCACGCCTCCTGCAGCAGGTTTGTGTTGTCCCCATCAGACACCGAGCGGAGCAGCCGCCTGCCCAGAGCCCCCAGCTCTGCAGCCCAGGGAGATCTTGGTCTAATTTTGGAAGCCATCAGGATGGTTAAGACTCAGATGGTCTCCCTCAGCTCACAGCCAAACTGCATCTCTCGTGTGCTGTGCATGCTCCCACTCGGTCGCGCAAGCAGGATGGACACAACCATCTTGGGGTCACTTCACCCAAAGACCTAAAGCACAAATTCAACCTGTAGACACAAAAAATAGTCTCCAGAGCCCCGGTGTCCTGGCTAACACAGCGTGTGCTGCCTTCCTACGCCTCACAGGGATCAAATCCTTGCCTGTTGATTAAGATCCGAAGAGAGGCTCCCCCTCCCCAGTCAGCACCCCCACATCGGCCCTGCATCCCACCTCCCACATCAACACTGACCCACCAGCAAAGTTCACAGTCCAGTTACCCCACACATCACCCAGTTACTTTTCTACTCACAATAATACTCAAGACACCAGCACAAAGTCCCCACGGATCTGTTCCAAGTCGCATTATTAGAGCAACAAAACTGGTGAGGGGTCTGGAGCACAAGTCTTATGAGGAGAGACTGAGGGAGGTGGGGTTATTCAGCCTGGAGAAGAGGAGGCTGAGGGGAGACCTTATTGCTCTCTACAGCTACCTGAAAGGAGGTTGTAGAGAGGTGGGGGGTCGGTCTCTTCTCCCAAGTCACAGGTGACAGGACTAAAGGAAACGGCCTCAAATGGCACCAGGGAAGGTTCAGGCTGGATATTAGGAAAAATTTTTTGACCGAAAGGGTTATCAGACATTGGAATGGGCTGCCCAGGGAGGTGGTTGAGGCACCATCCCTAGAGGTGTTCAAAAGACAGGTTGATGGGGTGCTAGGAGATATGGTTTAGTGATGGTGTTGCTTTTTGTTTGTTGTGGGTGTTTATTTTTCGTCAGAATTAGGTTGACAGTTGGACAAGATGATCTTTAAGATCCCTTCCGACCTAGAAGATTTTGTGATCAGCGCATTTGGCATTTTCATCATCTTAAGACACGGTCCCCTACAAAAGGCCAATTTATCTTGAAAGCAAACCCTTGCCTTAGAGGCTGCCGTTTCCAGCAGGCAGTGGTTGTGCCAACACAGCCCTTGGGCAAGGTGGAGAGCCCTGCGAAACCCAACAGCACCCACAACGTCCTACGCTGGGGAGCGTGGCCGGGGAAGGAACAGCAGCCCCAGCTCCAACAAAAACCCAAATTTCTCAGCACCTCAACCGGTTATTTTCACCACACCAATGCAAGCCACGACAGCAGATCAGCTCTTGAATAGTAACTATTACTTAGATTAATTAATTGATGTTTCCACAGTGTGTTGAGGAATTAAAAGGAGGGGAAAGATGAAGGAGGGGGCAGATCAACAAAAAGTGCTACTTAAACCCAGAGGATGAACACCACGCAGGAAGAGAAGAGCAGGTTTTTAAAATAATTACAACATCAGTATTTATGGAATAGGCCAAGAGGGTCCCCCCAAGCACTGACTGAGCTGGGTTGATCTGCAACCAGCCCCACTTTCACAGGATGGGGCAGGAAAACTCCTTTTCTCATCCCAGCACAACCCAGGCAAGCTGAGCAGCAGTCACTCGTCTGTAATTTGTTTTGCAGGATGACAAGCTCCCCAAACATCAAAACTTTGGCTTTATTTTTTTTTTGCCCCCTTCCAAATCAAGTAGACACTTGCCATCCAGCCAGCCCAGCTCCACACTTCTAGTATTTAAAGGGCTCTCCCACTCTCTTTTTTGCTGCACACAAGCACATTCACACAAGCCTTACACACCACCATCCAACTATAACCCAGTGCTGGCAAATATCACAGCACCAGCACGAGGTGTCACAAAACTTTTTGACTTCCACAAAGCCCCTGACCCCAGAGCCATGAAGTTATGGGGCGCAGAGAGGGGTGGGAAGGAAAAACTCAAACCTCTTCTTTCACTAAAAAGGAAAATTCACAGCCCTCATGGTTTGAGGCAAAGAATTGAAAATATGAGTTCTGAAAATATGTCTCCTAGCCATATTTTGGCCAGAAAACTGGAAAGCACATAGAAATCAAGATTTTTTCACACAAGTTTTACACCAGACTTCTGATCTGCGGGCAGCAACTGGCATTGCGATCGCTCTCCTTATTTGCTTGCACTTGAGCATACAAAGAGGATAGCTTCCAACAGAGCAGCACTCATAACTCATCACTTTTCCAAACAGAGTCAGCTCCAGCAAAAACCTAGTTGTCCATGGAGAAGCCTAAGCAGGAGCTGATCCCATCTAAAAACCAGCCATAATCCCACTAACAAAGAATCCCAGGGAAATCAAACACCCAGCAGAGCACTTCACCAAGCAAGAACCCCTGCTGCAGTCCTACCCACAGCTCTCCAAAAGCCCCAGATCCTCACCTCTTTGGCTCTGAAGATCACCAGTAGCCACCAACGCTTCTGCTGAACCACCATGTAGCTTCATCATCAAGTTTTAATGCAAAACCCTCTAGAGGCAGTGCTGCACCAGCTGTGGTCACTCAGGATGGTCTCACCTCGTTAGCACTCTTGAGGAACCACTTGGCAAAGAGAGGTAAGGGGGTATGGAAACTCCCACCTGGAGACTCGGAGTTGCCCAGCCCAGGACCTGAAAGCAGCTCTCCGGTTCTGGCCAGCTGATGCCCCAGGTGACCCCATGTTGGACCCCATGAGGCTGTTCACCTTCCTTACCTGATGCTTCAATTTGGATTGCAAGATCTGTGGGACAAGGAGCACCTTATACATTGGTCCAGCTGCCGGCAGCCCCAAAGTGCTGCTCTAGCAAACGTAAAGAGCAGTTAGATGAGCTTCTAATAAGTATTATCAGAGTCATCACCATGAATGTGCCCTTGTTGGCCTTCCCGATAGAGTGCCCAAGAAAGAGAGGGGCTTTGGGCTTTCATGCCTCACAGCGTTGTCTCCATCAGGGTGACATCCACCACCCAGCACAGGGAGGTCATCCCACAGCACTCCCTTTGCCAGGCTTTGGGGCAAGTCAACCCACCCCATCCACTTCTCCTGGAGTCAGTGCAACCTCTCTGCCTCTGCACCCCATCTCCAGCCTTCTGCCTGAGACGTGGAAAACCCAGAGCCATTTCAGAGGCGCATGCTGTCACCGGGGTGAAAAGCCAGGCTTTTGGGCAATTCAGAAAACCCCAAAACCTGCCTTGGTCCAAACTCCTAAAGATGCTCCTAAACCAGTGCTGCCTGATGGTGCTGGGACAGGCTTCCCTCGCACACTCCTGTCCCAAATTTGTCAGGCCTCTTCACCAGCTCCAGCCTCTTGAAATTCTGCACACTAATAAAATCCTAACTAATTTACATCCAAGATGGGGAGTGAGTGGCAGCTGTTGCTATAGAAACCCTCTCCCGAGCCTTGGCTCCTGGCTGCAGCTCCGAGATGGGAGACTGGAAGCCAGCTTGGTCCCCAGCCCCAAAGGCATTGGGACATCCCATGGTGCTTGGCTGGTCCCTCACGGACTGAACCCAGTGATGCTGCCCAAGGTCCTGCTGCAGCAGGGGTGCACAGAGGATGTGGTGGCTGCCACCACCACCACCAGCCAGCCCAAGTGTCCTGCCTTCCTCCAGGCCCTGCCTATTGCACCCTCCATCACTAAAGGGTCTTCCCTGCCCATCACCCTTCCCCAAAAGCCTTCAACCTCCTGGAGCCAGGGACCTGCACGACAAACCCTGCAGATTTGGAGAAAGCAAGATAAAAAGGACGACAAAGCAGAATCGGTCCCTGAGCTGCCAGATTTTGGGGAAACCTGAGCTGAGGATCCCACCAACAGAAGGAACACTTGCAATGTGTTTAACCCTTAATGTGTTTTTTTTTTTTTCTCAAGTTGGACTGATGATTACTCAGTGCATGACCTATGGGGGGGTTAATGCTTTGGATTGATAACAGCACCTTACACAAGACCTTCCCACGGCTCCGAGAAGGCTGAGTCCTGGTTTACAGAAGGAGCTGAACTTACATCATGAAACCTGGACCCACCACCAAGGCTTCACTGTTCCCCAACAGCTTTGCTGGGCATGGAGACATCACGTCTCCATGGTGAAGCATCCGGGAATGAGCTGCTTGAGCAGAAAAGCAACCAGAGGACATCACCTCCACGAGCAAAGAAAGCAAGCAGCTCCCCTTTCAGTAAAACAACCAGCGGACCCAGAGAGACTGTCCCACCTCCAGCCTTCATGCTGGAGCCAGGTGGTTGCACCATCAAGGGTGCTGGACCCTGACCTCTGCTAGCAGCACCTGGCTGCAGATCTGCTCACGGCAGCACATGAGGGACAGCCAGTGAGTAAATACATCTCTTCCCGGATCCTGCTCCCAGTTACACCCATGTGAAACTGGAGGGAATCAGTTCTTGAACTGACACATCAGCTGGTGTGTCAAGGACTGGCAAGCGCACACATCCCAGATACATGATGGTGGAGTGAAAGTCCTTCCTCCTCCATGAATATATTCCTCAGGTCTTCCCGGGAGCAGGATCCAGCCCACAGCACAGGTGCTCCTGGGCCAACCTCCTTTTCCCTTGGCCAAGATGTCAAGGATGTATGAACGCTGCTCAGCAGCGATGTCTCCCTCATCTTCTACATACGTGCCGTGCCACATGGGCACCACGAGTCCAGGATCATGGGTGGTGGAAGGCTCCTGTCCCATCACACTGTCCCCAGGGACAGATGTCCCCAGCATACTTCGGGATCTATTTATTCCTCCCTCCAGCCCTCAGCTGCCTGCTCCATCACGCAGGGAAAAACTGACTCAGACCTTCCTGAGATAAGGCGACCACATCTGCAGCCCAGCTCCCCAGGAATGCAATCAAAATAGCGACCGGCAGCCCAGGCAAGGGAAGGAGGGGGCAGAATTTTTCACTGCTGACTCTGACCCCCTGATGGACCGTTGCCATGGAAAGCCGGCAGCCAGCAGCCCCAGCTGGGGTCCTGCTGAAGGATTTTCCCTGCTTGGCCTGAGGCGAGGGCAAGGGGAAGGGGGGGAAAACGCCGGGGAAGAGCTTGCATCTGGTTGCAACAGCCCTCCCCTGCTAGCAGGTGTGGAGCCCACTTCCCTCTTGGCTGGAGAATCCCAAGATGGTTTGTGATCCAGCAGCGGGCTCAGATGCTGATGGGCAGTGTTTGAAGCCTGGTGCAGGAGCACGGATAATAAACCCAATAAACCCAGCTCCGTAATAAAGACAGAGGGATCAGGGAAGGAAGAGAGAGGTTGTAACCTAAGACTGGGCTGCTGTCCTCAAGATGGTGAAGTCTCTGGGGCACCCATCCAGCTCCTCTCCCCTTCAGCCTGTTTCCAGTCCCTCATTTTTGCAAAAAGAAATAGGACAGTAATTCTTCTCCTGTGGGGAGAAACAATATGGGAGCTGAAGCTGACCACTTCCAGGCTGCTTGAGCAGGCTGACATTTAGGGGAAGGTTTGTACAACTATCTTATTGTGGAAAAAAACAACCCACTGCAGTTGGAGGTTGCACCGAGCTGGGCACTGCATGGTGGTTTCTTATCCCAGTGCATTGAGGTGAGGAGGAAAAGGCTGGAGCTGGAAGCTGCCTGCTTACACCACAGCCTGGATCAGGCACTACGGAATCTGCTGCCAGCAGCCAGCACCCAGAGGAGCCGTCACCCCTCCCGCTGCCTCGCAGGGAGCTGGCAGGAGGGGACGGACAGCTGCTTCTCCATAATCATTTCTCCACCACTGACGGCATGCTGGAGCTAATTTTCAGAAGACACCTTGGGAAGAAGAACGCGTTTACAACAGCCGAAGCACCAGGAAGAGCATCTCCTTCCAGAGAACCAAAGATGCACAGCAAAATAAAATGTCGCTTCTTGTTAACCCTTGCCTGTACCTACGCAAAGCTGTGGGTCAAATCCTGCCCACGTTCACAGTCTCACCACTTTGCCAATTGTCTCAGCAAGAGGGGGGAAGCGACTGGCTCTTCAGAAACATTGCTGATTGAAAGCTCTCCCTGAAGGAGGGACCATGCCCCAGTTTGAAGCCAAGACTTGCTCTCTCTGAGACCAAGTCTGCTGAGAGTTTGGTCTCAGCCTCTGCTGTTCTTGGCACTGCTCAGCACATGTGTGACACACACGGCAGCCCCGGGATGGGGAACAAGGTGCAAAATCTACCAGGTAGAGAACCCAACCCTGCTCTGGCTTAGAAAAGCATCCCTGGCCCAGGAGGGGAAAGGCGGGTTGGGGAAGGGAGGGAGAACACCACCTGCCTATTGATCTGATATGAAAAGGGTTTTTCTTCTGGTTCCTGAGCTGGAGATGGGAACCTATTGGATGAAAAACCTCAGCTCTCCCGCTGCCCTGGTTTCAGCCACTCCAGGCTGCTGTTTAATTAGATGAGCATTAGCAGGAAGGCAGCTGGGCAGCCGGGAGGAGCCCGGCTTTCTGTGCCCCGCAGACCCCTGCTCGACAGGAGCGTGCTGCTGTCGGAGGCGCTGCTCGACCGTACCCACCGGGGCATCCCTGGCCGAGACATGCCAGGGAGCAGATCTGGCTGACCCTGGAGTCACTGGGACCCCAGCCACCCCCACGCAATGCAATTATTAATCTTTCCCCCCCCAAATTTCCAGCAGCCATTTGTGAAACCCAGCAACGGGACAGGGTTTTCCTCTTGCATCATCCTCGGGTTTAGCTCAGAAACGACCTGGGAGCCAAGGGGGCTGGAGCCTGGAGCAGGCATTTTTCCTGCCTGCATCCTATCTGGGAGAAATTACAACAAAGTCGTGAAGGAT